>JAGVSP010001633.1:0-39288 GCA_022494985.1 Micrasema minimum
TTGACCTTATTTTAGCAAAAGGGTAAAACTGAAGGCAGAACACTCTGCACTCTCATACCGGAGATGGCGTTGGACCCGAATTGGTTTATTCCGTTCAAGAAGTCTTTAAAGTATGTACATTTATCTTTACAAATAAAATAATATCTTGACTATACAAAGCACAGGCCAGTGCTGACCTACAGCTTTGAGTGCTCGGCCCTCACTCAAGAATTGAGTTTTTATGTTTTTAAAGAGTGATCCAGCAGTTGATGTTTGGGATTATTTGAAAATTATTTATGGCGTTTAAAAATGTGTTTAACCAACCTTGCAGCTATAATTCTTATAAAACTAGGATCATTTTGCTTGGTAGGCTTAGCTGCAGAACAAACAAGGACTCTTATTAAACTTATGGGATTAATGATTAGATCGGGGCAAGGGAAATTAAAATAAATAAATTGTAGTAACATTTTTATCTCTGAAAAAGTGTAGTGTTATTTACTTATAGCCAATAAAGAGTCTCACCATACAGCCTTTGTTTCAAATCGCAATCTTATGATTCATTTTGCTATAGTTAACACTTTCTTAGAATTAAAAACGCTCCTACTGTATAGATTGATAATTATATTTTTGTAGGCAGCAATGTTTCCGTGGATTTTGAGACGTATTTCTTCTCTGAAGTGAACCCAACCCTGAGTGCACCACTAGAAGATGTAGCCAAGTCAATCACCAAAAACAGGATTTGCTTGAAGGTTAGAATGATGAATCCCTTTTTACTCAATTAAATAAATTAAAAAAATTATTCAAATATCAAGACTGCACCCGCGTTAGAAATTTTGGTGCTTTTAAAATGTTTTCTTAATTATTTAAAGATAAAATGAATCTATGCAACCTTATAAAACAGGGATAGGTTACGTCTACGATCCTCATTGTATCCAGTTATTCCAAAGCTCGACTGCGACACCGTACAAATTCCTCACACTTACACATAAAATCAATACTCAAAAGTCAGCACAGAAGATGGACACTGCAATGTGCTTCGAAACATCGGCTTTGATTGATTTATTCATGTTGTTCCTCAACATTAATGCTGATTTAATAAATAAATAAATAAGTCCTCCTCAGTGCTCCTGGTTGGAAGCATAATTGTAATAAACAATTTCTCTTTCAGGGTATCCTGGCCACTCCGGATTTCTCCCACACTGGCGAGCTGCAGACCCTGAACATGAAGCTGCGGAATGAGCTGGACCTGTATGCAACGTGGTGCACGTCAAGTCGCTGCCCGGAGTCAGGAGCCGCCACACCAACGTGGACTGCGTCATCATCCGAGAGCAGACCGAAGGAGAGTACTCCGCTCTGGAGCACGAGAGTGTACCAGGTAACCTTGTCACATCCCTACCTATATCAACTAGCGACGAGGATAGGATTATTCAAATAATTAAGTGATTAATCTTTCCAGGTGTTGTAGAGTGCCTGAAGATTGTAACAAAGAATAAGTCTGAGAGGATTGCCAAGTTTGCGTTTGACTACGCTACCAAGAATGGCCGTAAGAAGGTCACGGCTGTCCACAAAAGCCACATCATGAAACTCGGAGATGGCCTCTTCTGAAGAGCTGCACTGAGGTATACATTTATTATTATTGTTGGAGTTTAAGAAAAAAATTACTTAAAAAGGGGTAGAATTACTAATATTCCTATCACTGTAAATTTGGGCCAGCTCCTTGAGCAGGTTGGCGTGAATTGTTTATAACAATCTTAGAGCCGAGACAGTGATAGTGGCAATGAAAGCATTTGGTCACATATATAACCTTATTTTCTTCCGCTTTTTCCAGTTAAAACTGAATCTATTCAATTTCGCAGATTATTTTTAAAAATTGGTAGAGTTGTGCTGGACTGAAAAAAGACTTAATAGTCTTTAAAACAGTCTAAGGAAAGGGTGGGGCTTTCACTGTTGGAATTTAAGCAAGCAGCTTTTCTTACATTTTTATCTTAAATATGAATAGATCTTCAAAGTTAACGTCCTCCCCCAGATTGCCAAGCTGTACCCCAAGATCCAGTTCGAGCAGATGATTGTAGACAACTGCACCATGCAGATGGTGTCCAACCCTCACCAGTTTGACGTGATGGTGACCCCGAATCTGTACGGCAACATTGTAGATAACCTGGCTTCCGGGCTGGTCGGAGGAGCGGGAGTGGTGGCCGGAGCATCCTTCAGTGCTCGATGCGTTGTCTTTGAACCGGTAAGAAAGAATTTGAAGATATCAGAAAGGCAGTCTTCTGTCACTATAGCGATCATTTTTACAAGAAAATAAATTACACTTGATAATATCATTGGTCGGTTGGTTGGCAGCAGATATTTTAACTGTGTTTTTTAATTGGCAGGGTGCGCGTCACACGTTCTCCGAAGCTGTTGGTAAAAATGTGGCCAACCCGACAGCCATGCTTCTGTGTGCTGTGAACCTTCTCTCCCACATCAACTTGCACAATTATGCGAAACAGATCAAAAGCGCTGTCGACAGGTGAGACTATGATATTCATAATTAAACATCGACGAAAAGTTACCAAGTCACATGATCTTACTGTGTCGCTTGGTATCATTTTCCCTTGCACACATTATGTCGCTTAGTAGCTTTTTTCTTTCCACCGTTGATATGATTTGCATGTCACAAACTGCACTAACAGCACGTAATTTTGTAATTGACGAGCAACACAGCAAATTGTATTTCGTCACATGACAGCACATTTTCTTAATGATGGAGAGGAGTGCGGAGATATTAATTGGGTATGGATATTTAATAAGGGCAGTAAAGGGTTAATCTTTCTCTAATAAGGCAACAAAAATATTTGGTCTGGAATCTCAAAGTATAGACTGCACTCAACTATTTGAATCCTAAAAAAAGGCGACAACAGTGACTTGTTCTCAATTTGATCATAAAATTTTATAACAACTTGAAATGTCTGCTCTGAATATTTAATTTCGTATTTGCGGTGTAGTGATGATGCTGAACTCACACTATGGAGGTTCTGGATTCGATTCCTAGTGAGATAAAAAAATCAAAAAGGGATTTTTTCAAAGCGTATTGTGATATTGTTCCCCTCTGTTATAGGTTAAGTACAGAATTAAGGAGCATTTTCCATTCTTATGTTGTTCATATTTATTATCTAAATCACAGCAAAATATTTGTAATTGTTTCAGTTTCATTTTTTATATATTTTTTATTTTACTCTCTTTTGAAACATGGCATGATTCATTCACCTTAGGATAGATGAATGAACTTTTGTGAGGTGTTAAAAATAAATTTCAGCCAGTGCAATGTTATTTTTCAGCATACTTCTTGAGGGTAAAGTGAGGACTAAAGATTTGGGAGGACATTCCAACACTGTAGACTTTACACACGCTGTCATTGCTAAACTTGATATGAATATGCTGAGGGTACCCCTTTCTATACATACTCCTGTCTATTTTAGCCAGTGATTCATATTAGAATATACAACATAGCTAAACTGTGTATTATAGTTGTTCAGATGTAAGAAAAGCCCTGTGACATTTGGGTAAAGCATTTTGTTTATAAAGTAAGAAAATTAGAAATTTTAAATTCATACAACAAATAAATTGGATACTTCATAAGGCAAGTATTGAATTAATTTGTTCTACAATTTTTTAAATTAGATTTTTTAAAAATCAAAATACTTCTTAAGGATAAACGATCCGAAACGATCCGAAACAGGGTTAGGCGTTTTGGGTTTTAAATGTGTAATTACTTATATTTCTATGATAAAAAAATGTTTTTTGCTACTCAACATAATGGTGTTTCCTGTGATTAAAAATCTTTCTCTTAAGTACTATAATTACGTCACAAAAAATTCGCGAATTTTATGAAAAACTCTCGAATAGCGTTGTGGCGTTTAGGCCGGCGTTTCTTTATTAGTGACACCTCATTTCTAAAAGAATACCAGTTTATTAAAAATATAATTATTCATCCTGTAATCAAAAATAATGGCAAAAAACAATTTAGTTTTTCCGCAATACGTTGTCAAACAGACGCTATTTTTTTTGAAGATTTTTTCATACAAATTACTATTGTAAGATTTTGTTTCAAATCAGTAGCCGATTCAAAATTCAAAAGTCATTCGCCATTCGGCTTTCGGACGGGAAGGTCACGTCCGTTGGTCCTAAAATTCAAAATGCGTATACGTACACAAACCAGGTGTTTTTAACCATTGGTGAAAAAATCAAGTATTTTTAGTAATATAAATATTTTATTTGATAGAAAAAACAACAAATTTAATGTTTTTATATTATTCTGTGTCAGTTTTTTCCTTCTTCCAGCTACAAGAATCTTTATATTTATGCTATTACTACTTTTCCTTATCCGCACCCAACGGTACAGCAATACAGTGTATATTGACCATTTTATTACATGGAGAAGTGTTCTTTATTGAGAAAATAAACATAACATTAGAAAACAAAAAATAATGCCGTCCCGATAAACCGCAATTTTGCCGTTTGTCATCGGGAGCCATGAAGGTAGGATGATCAGTCTTACGCTTCAGTACCAGTCCAAGGTATCGCACATGAAATATTAATATGAAAATAACATGTAAATAAATATTTCATCTTGACGGGAATCGAACCCGCGACCCCATGCACGGTAGCCAAATGCGCTACCACTATGTTACGAGGCGGACATGGGGAGCATATGGACTCGCACAATTCCCGAAAGATATATATTCTATTTGTAGAATGCCAAATTATTTTTCTTGTTTTTTTTTAAATAATTATCATCACCATTACATAATTTCTTCCCATGTAGAGCATATGGATTTTTTTTAAATTCCGAAATGGCGGGCGCACCTTTTTTTCATTAAATAATGTGGGGTATCGTTAAAGGGTTTTTAAGGGCCCTGATTACGAATCTTGCGTTTATTTTTTTATTCCAAGATGGCGGACATCACTTTTTTTCAAAAAATGATGTCGCATATCGTCTAAAGGGTTTTCAGGGGGCCTGATTTAGAATCTAGCGTTTATTTTTTATTCCAAGATGGCGGACACCACTTTTTTTCAAAAAATGATGTCGCATATCGCCTAAAGGGTTTTCAGGGGTCCTGATTTAGAATCTAGCGTTTATTTTTTATTCCAAGATGGCGGACACCACTTTTTTTCAAAAAATGATGTCGCATATCGCCTAAAGGGTTTTCAGGGGCCCTGATTTCGAATCTAGCGTTTATTTTTTTATTCCAAGATGGCGGAGGCAACTTTTTTCAAAATATGATGTCGCGTATCGTTTAAAGGGTTTTCAGGGGCCCTGATTTCGAATCTAGCGTTTATTTTTTATTCCAAGATGGCGGACGCAACTTTTTTTCAAAATATGATGTCGCGTATCGTTTAAAAGGTTTTTATGGGCTCTGATTTCGAATATAGCGTTTATTTTTGGATCCAAGATGGCGGATGAAACTTTTTTTCATAAAATGATGTGGGGTATCGTTTAAATGGTTTTCAGGGACCCTGATTTCGAATCTAGCGTTTATTTTTAAATAAAAGATGGCGGACGCAACTTTTTTTCATAATGATGTTACGTATCGTTTAAATGGTTTTCGGGGGCCCTGATTTCGAATATAGTGTTTATTTTCGGATCCAAGATGGCGTACGCAACTTTTTTTCATAAAATGATGTGGGGTATCATTCAAAGGGTATTTTGGGGCTCTGATTTCGAATCTAGCGATTATTTTTTAATCCAAGATGGTAGACGCCACTTTTCTTTCATAAATTGATGTGGGGTATCGTTTTAATGGTTCTCGGGGGCTCTGATTTCGAATTTAGTGTTTATTTTCAGATCCAAGATGGCTGACGTACCTTATTTTCAAAAAATGATGTCGCATATCCTTTAAAGGGTTTTCAGGGGCCCTGATTTCGAATCTAGCGTTTATTTTCAGATCCAAGATGGCAGACGCAACTTTTGAAGTTATACTTCTTTGCGCCCGTTAGACACTTTGGGGTGGGATGTTGGTCGAGAAACCGCGTCACGCTGATTTTTAAGAGAAAATGGCGCTTAAGAGAAAATGGCGCCACAGTCACTGATGCCAAAAAATTATGTGGGATATCGTTTAAAGGGTTTTTAAAGGCCCAGATTACGAATCTAGCGTTTATTTTTAAATCCAAGATGGCGGACGCCACTTTTTTTCAAAAAAAATGATGTCGCGTATCGTTTAAAAGGTTTTCCGGGGCCCTGATTTCGAATCTAGCGTTTATTTTCGGATTCAAGATGGCGGACGCAACTTTTTTTCATAAAATGATGTTGGGTATCGTTTTAATGGTTTTTATGGGCTCTGATTTCGAATATAGCGTTTATTTTTGGATCCAAGACGGCGGACGCAACTTTTTTTCATAAAATGATGATGAGTATCATTTTTAGGTAACGAGGTATGGACAAAAACGGAATACGAGGAAATATAAAAATACTTCTACAAGACTATCTACACAATAGAAAAATGAACGTAAAAATGAACAAAACCCTAAGCGACGAGAAGTCTCTAGAAACCAGAGTCGCCCAAGGGTTAATTCTTGGACCAAATGAGAAATTTAATTTATACCAATAGTCAAAAAAAATTTACCCAATATTGCGAAATGTATTTGTTTGCAGATGATACAGCCTTAATAATGGCGAGTGATGATGCGTTAATAATGATGTTAATAATGAGGTAATGAGGTCATAAGCCCTGTAAACGCCTAGATATCCATATTCCTTTCCAAACTTATCGTCTCTGTTGAGATGTCAAATTGTAATTATTAGCCCGTAATGGATGAAATCCAGTTTTTGTTTACAAGTATTTGGACACAGTCAAAATGTTGTTTATTTTATTATTGATTGATTGAATATCCATATTCCCGAATTTGTAAAAAAATCTACTTTATCTTTGTAGAGATATAAAAATGAAATATATACCAACTCCCGTCATGGAATAAACCCAGATTTGTGTACAAGTATTTGAACACACCCAAAATGTTGAAAGACTAATTAAAATTGGGAATTCATCAATATGGTCCTGTTGCGTTTTCCCGTTACCGTTGGATTTAGTTATTTATTTTTTGATGTTATTGAAATCAAAACCTAGTGAGACACCTGACAGCAGAATGTGAATGAGATGCATTTGTTGTGTAGAATTTAAAATTTAGATTTGATTATTTTACTGCAATACGGTTGGAAAAGTGTTTATGGGAGTAAAATGTGTAAATAAATCATTCGATCCTTTTGGTATATGTCTTCCAGGGCCTAGATTACCCAACAATTCATTATATACATCGCAGTTGTGACGCATATATGTGGGTAGTATGTATATTATCAATTGTCGTTTATTCGTGTGTCACGCGTCGTGTTTGTTTCGACCCCTGAAACTAAGAGTGTGTGCGTGTACACCGTTTGCAAATGTATGAGTAGCGGAAAATACCGAAATTCGAGCACCGAGCATTCGTACTAAGAACCTTAAACAAAGCACTTTGCCCAAATGTCGCACGGGGTTTTCTCACACCGTTTATAGTACAGACAGTTTATTAACCTGTTAACCGGGCGCTCCTCTATCTAATGACGCAACTGTAACGGGCGCGAACTCTTTCACTAGGAAGTGTCAGTACGTGATGGATACTTACGCCTGTTGCTCGATCACAGATCACTATCGACGCGGTAATAAGCGACGTGATAACGATTTCTTACCATGTATATTTAACGTTTTCGCGATCACAATGGAACACGCGTTAAAAGTCATCGATCGGGATTATTAAACGAGCGCATCAAATCGCGAGCCATTTCCCGAGATATATCTTCTTCGCACATATCTTCTTTCAATCTTTCTCGAGTGCCGTATTGCATTTAGCCGGCGTTCGGCAAGCCAAATATTGAGAAAAGCAGTCAACATAATAAACAATCCGACACGCGTGTTGACTTTCTTGATTTGGCGTTTGACGTTTAGCCGCAATATTTATTATCATCTATGGTGCTCGGCAACACTCGGCAATGCTCGGCCACGGCGAACGTGGTATGATCGTATGTTCATTGTGATCGGTCAAATGGTTAGCGTTAGCACGTGGTTAGCACGTTTTTAACTACATCGATAGTTATCTGTGATTGAGCTCCTGGAGGACTTAATTTTGTTTTTTTAATTTTTTTTTATGCCTAAAATAAATGAAAAGACTATTAAATATTTTTTTTAAAGTTTATTTATGTCGAGACATGTATGGATGACTAATACCTTTGTTGATTGATATGGCATTTATTTTGTAGAACTCCATGATATCTTATGTTAAAATCAAAAATGATAATGCCCTTACAAGGCGAAACAATTGTCACTAACTTGATAATAAAATCACATAGAACCAAAAAAATCGGTTTTTGATTTCAACATAAAATACCTTTGTTGTTTGTAAAATATACATTCCGCCCGTTCCAGGGCGCAACATATATTTGAAGGACGTGTTCATACATCCTACCCGTACTGATATTGTTTATGGTTGACATATTTATGCGTCCCGCCCGGTTAACAGGTTAAGCTCTAGGAAAACGTACCCCATCAAGATCCATTAAATGCATGAAAAAATATAGAAAAATGTGAAAATACCTAATATTTTATTGCATGGGATTTATTTTTTTTCTTATACTGCTCACCACTAATGATATTTGCACATATTTAAATTATATAATTTACATTTGAATACTCTATTTTAGTGAACCAAAAATGCTGGGGGGAGGCCTTGTCAATTTCATTTGTAATAGGACCACAGTTTGTCAAAATACTATCTTTATTTATTAGCTGGCTCAGCAGATGTTTAAGTAAAAAAAAATTCCTGGGTCCCTCGACAATCTGGATTTTTTTTTGTTTATTTGGATGCTTATACCGTTGAACAATAAATTGTCATAATCAAAAATACATTTCCGCTTCCTATGTGGAGGGTATGGATGTCAGAAACTGCCTCCAGCTGTGTGATCCGCCACCATTTTCCAAAGTCAGGTCCATGTTCCGTAGCTCCGACGTAAACTGCCGACGATTATCAGCTGTGAACAATTATTGTATGCATTCTGATTATTGTCACATTGCGGTGTGACTTAACATTATTCAAGATTTAAAAAATATATAATTTTGTCTTTATTTTAATCATAAATCTTTACTAAATCCGGATTACACAATGTTTACTTTCCGTCAACCACCAAATTTTTTTTTTGGTAAATTTAATATTAACAAGTCTCAATTCAATTTTCCCTCTTGCAGTATAATAGCGTCTGGCAAAGTGTTAACTGAAGATATTGGAGGTACATCTTCGACCACTGATTTCACCGAAGAGGTTATTAAGTTGATGCAAAAATAGAGGGTTACTTCGAGGTTATAATATTCCAAATTCTCTAGTAGTTTCATTATTTTCATTTCAATATTTTACGACACGTATTTAAAATATATAAAAAGTTACTTTTATATATTTCTACTGTATAGTGCTGTGTGAGACACAAAGCGCATTAAAGGTAAAATGCACTTGGCTTAACTGTACCCAAATTCCCGTAGTATTGCTTTTACAAGAAACTTTGCCAACGTGGGCTCTCTAGGTGCAGTTGGGCCAAGAGGTTTATGCTTTTACTGCGTTTTACTATTAGTAACATTGTTATTAGTATAAACATGAGTAGGTATAGACTTATTTAAAGACTATTAATTTGTAGATAAAATTTATTTAAAAAAATGAGTATCCTTCTATAAAAAAATATGAAAAGTTATATTAAATTCTATTTAAACATGTTGTGTAGGTATAAATAGAGTATTGTAAACACAGTGTATTTTATTGTATCATTTTGTCATCATTGTTGTTTGTATTATAGCATATTATGTATTAAACATGATTGATTATTTATTTGATATCTACTTATACAAACTGTTAATAAAATTTTAATTATAAAATAGAACTTATTATTTTTATTGTATTTTGTGATCCACTATAAAGAATAATTAGATTATCAGTTGTATATCTCTTTAGGAATTTACATTGCGTAATCCCCTTACGGTGTAAAATAAATTAGAGAGGGGATTAAAATGTACTTTTCTTACCCTAAGTTATTTCTGTTAGGTTTTGACAATTTTCATGATACAAAATCCGCATTACAGCAAATTGAAGTTACCTACAGGTTTTTAAATATATTTTTTATTTAAAATGTTTTTACAATCATTGGACATTGTATGTATGATCAACTATAAAAAAATCTATGTATTTTAAGCTGGACGGTTTTTGAATTGATCAGTCTTTAAGATATAAAAATATTACCGACTTTGCCAAAAGTTTTTTTCAATTGGCAATGTATCCTAGAAGCAGGCAATATATTAATAAATTCTGTTATATAGGTTTAAAAAAAATAACATTTTAATTTGTTAGTAAGTTAGTACAAGTCTCGAATATTAACTTTTAAAATAATACATTATTATTGTTGTTATTTATTGTTAATTTTTGGACTAATGATTTCCCAGTATTATTTAAAAAGAAATGCTTTAATGTTTTACCTACTTCTATTTTTACATTGTTAGCATTTCATCCAGAATCTCAATAAAATATTCTTTGGATTTAAGATATTAAAAAATGGCACCACAAGAACAAGAAAGAATGGATGTTTAGCACAATTTTTTGAATTTGAATTAGTGACTATAAAAAGACATTTTCAAAAAAATTATATTAGATTATTATCTTTTAGAAAAAAATTATAAAGGACCTCGGGTGAGTCATAAATTTATTGTAAAATGAGTCTTGGTCAAGTTCAAAACATACTCTACGCATAAAATTAAACTCAAATTATACGCTTTGAACATATTCAGTCCCAGCTTACATAGATTGATTTTACATCTATGACTAAACTTGTTCAAAGTGGTTGCGCTTTAATTTTAGTAAAAATTACCCAAAATATAATATGCAATCTTAACCGATATATTAAAAAGTAAATAAATATATCTGTGATCAGTAAAAAAACTGTTAGTCTCTGTAACTTTTACAAGACTGTGTAAATGTTTCCTAAACACACTAAGATTTATCTGAACAGGCAAGCTAAGTACACACATTCAAAATATGTGTGCAGCATCATTAAATCATTGCCCCTAATTAGTCAGATCTATAATTCGGTATTGTTTATATTATGTCTGTGATCTAGTGCTATAACAGGTGCTATAGCAAGCTATCAAAATTATTTAAATCATCATTTTATTTATTGTGCACCATACTTTTTACTCAAAATATTACAAAATAATTTTGAGTTGTTTGTGAACACCATTTGAACAAGTAAATAAAAAACTTTTAAAAGTGATTGATCATTTATTTCTTGTAAATAACATTGACAATACAATTTTAGAAATTCGTGATGTAGTTTGTATTAAAAACATGACTAATGTATTTAATAAAATGGACTTTTTTTCGTAAATTAATCTGGTGGTTTTATTTACTTTTTCATCAAAATTCTTGGATTTTACAGTCTGGATTCTGGTTATGTTTTACTGGGGTTTTATGCTACATTTTGTACTTTCGTTAAAACAATATTTCGGGGCACATTGGAGCTTGATTTGTTAGATCTAAAAATTATTGACCCTTTACAAGCGTTGGTATAGAGACTCCAAAGATCATCAGAATTCTACAGTGCAGTGTACTCCGAAACATAAGTAACAAAAATCAACAAAACATGAACATAGTTGCCCTATAGCCCAGACTAATTACCCCAAAACTAAGTGTTTGCCTTAACTAATTCGGATGTTTTTGATTCTTTTTTATGTTGGTAAGTGATGTCCAGGGAAGGTTGTATCAAAAGTCCGGATGAATAGGAGGTGAGCTTAAGTCAGGATTTTCAAAAACCTAGAAAAAATGTTTTTTTTGTTTTTTCAAAAAAACTCAAAAACGCTTAACCTAATCAAAAATACACACTCATTTTGTACATATAACTATTAATTTATTCACTTAAAAAAAACGCAATATACTGATTTTGTAGTAAATTTAATGTTCTACGATTTTAGTTATGAGCATTTTTATCGTGCGAGGTACGGTTCACGAGGTATAAGACCGTTTCCGAGGCAAAAGATGTTGACAGGAGAAAATCAGTAAAATATTTGATTTTTCAAATGAGATACTTAAAAAATTTAAAGAATCAATTTAATAACATTTTTAGTGTTCTATTTCTATATTTTAGATTTTTTTTTGGTTGGGTTAAGCGTTTTCGAGTTTTTAAAAAAAAAAAAAAAAAAAGCCCATTTTTCTGGTTTTTTATAAAATCCTGACTTAAGCTCACCTCCTATTCATCCGGACTTTTGATGCAACCTTCCCTGGACATCACTTAACAACATAAAAAAATAATCAAAAACATCCGAATTAGTTAAGGCAAAAAACCTCATTTGACTGGGCTACTAAGGCTAGGTTGTTTGATCGTTAGTAAAAGTTAAAAATCCGAAGTAATAGTACAAATTTGTTCCTTTCTCCATACTAAAAAATCTCTTAAATTTATGCTTTTACTTTCGATTTTTAACTTTTACTTATAATCAAGTAACCCAGCCTAAGAATAAAGTTTGGGAAGAAACATCCTTGACCTCATCCTCCGTTTCATATAGAGTTTGATATCCACAGAAAATGCAGTTTTTTCGCCTGAATCCGAATAAACCAATAAACTGAAAATATGTAATGAAGATATAGGTATCTCCTTGTGAAATAGCTAATCGTCTGTAAGTATTCCTTTGCGGCAGAGTCCGTAGAAGATGCTTTGGGTTTTCCAGACAAACTTGTCCCAGACCATGGCTCTGATAGTCCCTTCTACGCTGTCGTCTCCGCATTTCTTCGGCTTGGCGAGCTCTATTATCCGCTCCGTCGCGACATACTCGAGAGCTTTGAGGTTTTTCTGAAATAATGTTGAGAAATTGAAAATGACCATAAATTTGTGCGTAGATTTTCGCGGTCGTTGATGATTCTATTTGTGAAATGATTTTTGTCCTCTCCACCGTTGCAGGCGCCATCTTCAGGGTGAATTATGTGTGATGTACAATGTGGTGTGTTTATCTACATGGAATTTGTACCGTGTCGCAGTCGGCAGTAGGTATTAAATACATAAACTGAATATGGCGCCTGCAACGGTGGCCGAAACGTCGGGGAGGACAAAAAAAACATAGCCCGGATAATCCCTTGTCTGATCATCTTGACTTCTAAAATCCATAATGATTGGAGAGTTCGATGGAATCTGTAATATTATGGATATTATATTATGGAGCATATTGTCTGTCCAGTGCCAAAGCCACAAATTTACAAAACGTCCATTTGAGATGTCGAGTTTAGAAATTGAAAGATGAAATTATAAACCTTTTTCAATTATAACAAAATATAATTATTTCCATAGCTAACAATCTGCTTATTATGGCTAAGTACCTACATAAAAAAATAATTTTAACCGGTTTATGAAAATAGTATTTCTGCAAATTCGCATTTTTGGCATTGTACCGACCGACGATATTATGCTCCAGGGAGCAGATTGATATGGAATGATGTTTTTTTTGTATGAATGGCCACGGATGTAAAGTAATAAAATTGTATGGATTATTACCAGTTTAGTAGGATCCTTATACTGCGGGTCTTGAGACAGCCTCTTGTAGATTCTCCACGGTGGTGGAGCTGACAGCTCCATTATTCTGGGCATCAGTTCATCCAAGTCGCGATGTTTACTCTTCTGTTGAGAACACAAAATAAATATTAATACATGTATGTATCCTTTAAAATCCTGCTTGACTATTTTACAAGGCATCAGGTTCTCGGCATCCTGGACGTCCACTGTTGAAAATTCGCCGGCAGTTTGCGTCAGAGCTGCGGGACGTGGAATTGACTTGGCAGGATGCACGGGAGCTGGTGGCCTATCGCTTTGCCTGGAGGCAGTTTGTGGAATCCATATGCTCCACATAGAAAGTGGATATGGTATGATGATGATGATGGTGTATCCCTCAAAAACTTCCCTTGACATGACAGACACATCATCAGTATACAATGCAAAACTCGTAAATCCATAAACAACTTTCAAGGATACTTTGAACAATTTTTTTTTCATCCATTTTTCAAAAAAGCATATTATCTCGAATTAGTTTATTTCTCAGAAAATGATTTCGAGGAGTCAAAATATTGCTTGAATGAATGGGCATTAAAATGTATAAAAATAATTTATAAGCCCGCGACTCGTATTTTATATATATTTTAGGCTAGATTTTCCAAGAAAATTCCTTAAAAGCGTACTCTAAAAAATCGGCAAATTCGAAATACTCCTCTTTGAAAGATGGACGATGATATGCGATATGATGGTTGTAATCCTTTACCTTGCCATATACATGGTGTAAAAAAACTCAATGTACAAGCGGGAATCAAGTGAATCTACGTCATATTTGGAGTTAATTTTGCGGAATATATTTTTTTTGTTCGAGAAAATTGAGTAAGATTTTTTTGATAAATGTTCACAAATTGTAATCAAATATAATTTATTTAGTCAAATAATACCGTCCACTGAGAAAACAAAAGAAAAAACCGCATTTTCATAAGAATTTGAGGAATTTTCTTAATCTGCCGAACTTACGAAAGCTTTTACGAAAAGATTTTTTTTTTTTTTTCAAGCTCAGATTCGAAAGTCATTCGACTCCAAATATGATGTAGATCAGGTTTCTTAACTCTATTGAAAGAATCGCCCCTTTTCCACGGTAACATTATCCAACGCCCCCCCCCTAAAAAAAAAACTTTTAAATTTACTTTTTTCTTTATGTAGGCACATACCTGTATGTATTTTATGCAATGGATTTCCTACTAAAAAAATGAGCACATACGTAAAAAGTGTCACATTTTTGAAAAAGTGTTAAAAAACAAAACACTTTTTTCTCATTTTCTACGAATAACTATAAAACGGTGGTAGAAAAAACCACGATATTGAGTATTATGCCTCATCAAGTGTATCAGTGTGCATAGCTCGTATATAAGTTTTTTTTCTATATTGATACAATGCCCACTCGACCTTCTGCAGCGCCCCCTAAATGTTAAAAAATTAAAAATGCCCCCCCCAGACCTCCAAAACGCCCACCAAGGGGCGCTGGCGGCCCGGTTAAGAAACACTGATGTAGATTCACCGGTTTTCGGGTCGTACTACAAGTATTGTTACTCCATATCAGGTGCGTGCAGTGATTTTAAAAATAGCTAAGCGATTATATACCTACGAGTAGATATGAAGTAGGCATGGAGTCCATGTATACGATATTTGTGATCCTTTTACCTTGCCATATAGAAGACATGACATTTATGATCCCTCACCTTGCCCTTGCGGTCAGGTTCCTTCTGCGTGAAGTCCTTCTTGGGCCTGGCCAGACTGGCCATGTGTTCCCCGTGCTTCCTGCGGAAGACGGGCGTCCAGTCGGGGGGCTCGGGCGCGTCCCACTGCGCTCCCACGCACAGCGGCCTCTTCACGAGCTTGGCGTATATCGTGTTGGTCGTGTTGGACAGCACCTGGTCTATGTAGCGCTTGGAACGCTCCGTCAGAACCGGGGCGAATTTGTCCTTTGTGTCTACGAGGATCCTGAAAAGTTTCAGAGATTTTCAGTTGAAATAATGTTTCAGGACAGCTAGCTGTCGTGGAACAAATCGTCACCTGAATACAGAACTATCCTATATTACCCAGGTACACATTCTCACAGGAGCAATACAAATCCCTCGGTGCGGGATATCCCAGTAAGGGAACATTATCATTATTTAAAAAAAAATACATGATGTAACAAAACTCGATGAACAAGCGGGAAACCAGTGAATTAACGTCATTTTTGAAGTCGGTTTTGAAGAATTTTTTTAAATTTTATTTGACGCATAGTTTTCGAGAAAATTGAATAAGAAGTAGATTTTTTTTCCAAAAATTTTTGCTAATTGTTATAAAACATTAATTTATTTAGTCAAATTAATACTATCCAGGAAGAAAACAAATGAACCGGGTTGTGGTCTAGTGGTAGATTCGGGGATTCCGGATTAGAATCTCTAGGTTCGAATCCCACTCCAGCACAACTTGTTTCCTGCTTTCTGACTGACACAGTTATTTCCGACTATTTGAAAGCAGCCCGAAAAGGAAATATTTAAGTATTTAATATGAACTCAAATGTTTCTTTACTTCTAAAAAAAAAAACGCATTTTAATAAGGATTTGTGCAATTTTACTTAATCTGCCATACGCTTTTTAGAGAAGATATAAAAAAAATTTTCAAGCTAAGATTAAAGTCATATTACACATTCGACTCCAGATTACAGATTCACCAGTTTTCGGGCTGTATCAACTTCTCAATTTTCTCGAAACTATGGGTCGCTGTAAAAAAAAAAACCTACGAAATCGACTCCAAATATGACGTAGATTCACTGGTTTCCCGCTTGTACTTCGAGTTTTGTTACACAATTATTGATTTCATATAACGAAAATTGAAAAAGATTTAGCAGACTGCAATACTTTCAGTGTATTAAATTAAATAACATTCAAAAACTAAAAAACGCTCTCCTGAAAAATCAAGATTTTGCATCATATAACACGTTTGAATTAAAGCGACGACGTGATAAATGATTAATGTAGAAGTTACCTTTCATATGGATAGGCTGCATTAAGAACTCTTTCTGGTCTTCGTCCTGTTAATGTTGTTGGGAGGATAACATTTTTGAATTCGTAGGGCTCGGTGACTTTGGGGGTGTAGTATTTACAATGAGCGAGTTGTAATATCCTCCACGAAGCCTTCTTCCCTCTTACTTTGGGCCTCCATTTTATCAGCTTCATTTTGTTTGGTAAATAAATAGAAAATTTTCTTAATTTTTGGGTATTCTTAGTTAATCAAAGCATCCGAAAAAATATCTAAAAATAAAGATTGAATGAGTGTCGAAAAAATATTTAGCGTTTATGACGTCCAGTCCATGCCGTAAACGAGATATTTTTTCGACATAAATATAACATATTATTATAATAGAAACAGAAAACTGCAGTGATAGAATACAAAATATAAAAATGTATGGTAAATCATGGTTGTAAATGCTAAATCAAGGCTTTGTTAGGTATAAACATACCTAATGTTTACCGACTGAAATTATTAATAAATATCTCAATGCTTCTTGCTGATAGCGAAGAGGAGCTGCAGTCCTTGGTCACTAAGGTTTTCAATGTGTGCAAGGAGAGTGATTGATAATGAATGTGGAAAAGTCTGGGATGTGAAAGGTTTTTGAAAGAAATGTGAATATGACCGTATGTAATATTATAGTAAATGGAGACAGATTGAAGCAGGTTGAAGAATTTGTATATTTGGGAAGTATGTTTACAAGAGACGGAAATGTGGATAAGGACATTGAGAGAAGGGTTAGTGCCGGAAACAGAGTCAATGCAATGGTGCCTTGAAATCGATAGTGGCAAATAAGAACTTATCGAAAGAAGCAAAATTGGCAGTACACAACGGAGTTCTGGTACCAACCCTTATGTATGGTAGTGAAGCGTGGTGTTGGAAAAAAGAAGGATGAAAGTAGACTGAATGCTGTTGAAATGCGATCTCTCAGGCGAATGTGTGGTAAGACTATGTATGATAGGTGTACAAATGTCGAAATTAGAGCAGAGTGCAAGGCTGAGATAAGCATTATCGACAAAATTAAGAAAGGGCTTTTACGATGGTTTGGTCATGTGGAGCGAATGAGTGATGAAAGAACGGCTAAAAGAAGTTTAAATGCGAGTGTGCCTGGATGTAGAAGCCGATGAAGGCCGAAAAAGACATGGCATGACCAAGTACTTGAAAGTGGTCATGTGAAAAGTCGCATGAGAAGATGTATGAATGTAGAGGAAGCAAAGGAAGTCTGTCAGGACAGAGTAGTATGGCGTTCTATCCTCTCTGCCTACCCCTACGGGAAATGGCGTGACGGTTAGTTAGTTAGTTATCTCAATGAATGTCTTACCACTATAAATTTAGGATAAAAATGTAGTTTTATATGCTAATCTTCAATTTTTCTGCTTAGTCATCGTAGTGCTATTTTTATTCCGATTCCGTATACGTTTTCCAAACAAATTATTGACAGATAAATGTATTAAAGCATTATAAAATTTGTTTAGCGTGTACGAGTAATTTTAAGAATGGAATTATTTTTTGTAGGCAAGCACTAAAACTAAATTAATCAATTTAGGCAAGCCCCCATTTTTGCCCGCCTCGTGGTGTAGCGGTAGCGCGTTGGGCTGCCATGCATGAGGTCGCGAGTTCGATTCCCGATGGGCGTCAGTATAAATACTTGTGAATACTTATAATGTGATTTTCACATGAAATATTTCATATGTGATACCTTGGACTGGTGCTGAAGCGTAAGATTGATCATCTTGCCTTTTATGATCGTTTAGTTTGGAGGCAGCTTATGGAATCCATAGGGAGCGGGGATGTATGGATGGTTATGAAATTTGTTTAATACATGCATAAAGAAAAACACCAAAATTCAAAATTTTCTTTTACACAAACAACAAAATTAAACTCATCGCGCTGAGCAGTAATGGCTAAGACGCTGGACTCACGATACGGAGGTTCCGGGTTCGATTCCCGGTGTGAACACAAAAATCGAAAATGACTTTTCTCAAGCCTGGGTGTTTGTGATGTTGTTCCCCTCTGTAATTGAGCCTCCTGGCCTGTTGAGGTGGTTATAAAAAAAAAAGTTAAAAAAATAAAATAATTCACAATTTTTCACTTAGGACATTTTGAAAAATCACTCCACAATAATGACTAATAAATTTTTAATTTTGATTAATTCATTTCAATGTTTCGATTTCTTCAATTCTTGAAAGTCACCTAAATGCTTCGAACAAGAATTTCAGAGAAGGGAAATTCCATACTTGAAAAATGCTACCGTGTCTGAGGTGTCTAGCTACTCACTACGTCATCAATAGGCATCTAAGTCATTACTAGACGTTTCGTGTATTGGCCTTAGTGCTGGAGTCTTTAGACGATGGAATTTGATAATAAGTGGTGTTATTTAATTAGAAAATTTGTATGAACGCCCCTTCTAGTGAATTCTTGTTCGAAGCCTAAATGTTTTTACTTTTGTAAAGTTTGGACTGCAAATGATGATTGTAACGATATATTACATAATATTATCTAATGATAAGTTAGGTCGAGATATGATATCAATATTTTATTTATCGTTCTGATTCGGATAATGGTGTCATCAACTATTACATGTCATAACAAATCACCAAAATAAAATTTAAAAAAACAAATCAATTAATTAATGAATAAAAATTTAGACCAGAGAAATTTAAGAAGAAGAGTAGGGTAGATGCTTTAGCTATTGAACACTTAAGAAAAATATTTTACAGAAAAAAGTATTATTGGAACTGTATTCACATAATAGTTATAGCATTAATTTAAGGAATTTTTTGGGAGAGATTAAATGGGCTTTTATAAAACCTAATCGAAATTAGCAAAAGACTAATACAATTTTAATATTATTTTTAAAAAGCGTGTAATTTACAGCAATTGGACACATTTTCATTTTATCTTCCATTATATACTGTTTCCTTATTTATCAAATAAATATTGACAAATACTGATAGATTCAAGACTTCCACGTAGTTAATGCTCGGGCCAAAGCTTGAAAAATATTGATTTTGTAGTAAATTTAATGTTTTACAATTTTAGTTATGAGCATTTTTATCGTGCGAGGTACGGTTCACGAGGTGTAAGCCCGTTTCCGAGGCAAAAGATGTTGACAGGAGAAAATCAGTAAAATATGTGATTTTTCAAATGAGATTATTTCGAAAACTATAAAAGGCTAAAAAGCTCACCTCCTATTCATCCGGACTTTTGACGCAACTGGTTTTTTTCCCTAAGGACATCACTTAACCTTCCCTGGACATCACTTAACAACATTAAAAAAAGAATCAAAAACATCCGAATTAGTTAAGGCAAAAACCCTAATTTGACTGGGCTATAAGGGTGTCCAATTATTGTAGCATGTTCAATTACTATAGCACCTACCCTACCTAAATAAATTTATCGCAAGTTTCGTATTTTTTGTTTTCATAATGCATGAAACACACAAGGCTTCACTGTCTTAATAATTGATACTTACTACATACGTATGTACAAATATGTCTGTAATCTTCACTGAACTGAAAGAAACCATAGTACACGAAATGTACAGACCGCTCTTCATACCGTCTTACGTCTTGCCAGAAATTCTCAATTTACCTACAATAAATATTTCTAAAATTTTTTAAATTTAAAAAAAATAAAATTATACTGAAATTTGAAAGAACAGCCAGCTTTCTCGCATCCTTCCACGTCATCCATCAGCTCTGCCGAGTACATCCGGAAGATGGTTATCGATGGTCTACCAGGACGGAAAAGAGGCTCTCCCGAAGCATCCGGAGTACATGCCCAAGCCAGGCCCACCGCCTCCAGTTCACGACTCCTGTTATTGGAGGTTGCTGCGTCCGTTTCCGAACTACAGCGTTGGATATGAAGTCAAACCACCTAATGCCTAGTATCCTTCTCAGACACTTATTTATTATTATTGGGATAATTTATTAAGCGCCAATTTTGTGAGAAATCACCTCAAGGGCGCTGTACATTCGATATTCTTAATTAATTCCATTCCCAATTTATGAATAAAGGATATGAAACAACGATAATTTAAGAAACGATATTAAATCTATACGTAGGCGAAGTCTGAACTCCAATTCGTCTTGCAGCTACAAAGCGCATGGTCGGTTGGAACTCAGCTTCACCCACTTACAAATTAAATTAAAACTATTTTACTAAAAATGCGATACAAGTGACATACTAATTCTACTGATTGCAGATGGAGTCTATAATCAGGTTATCTTGCAGCTACAGAGCGCATGGACTAGCTTTCATATGATATTAGTAATAATTCGGGTTAATGATTTTAAAAAAAGTTTAGGAAAAAATTGGGGCAGGATTACAAGACATAATATATTTATCGTTACTATTTGCTAAAAATGGCTTGAATTTACCGAGAGAGACTCTATTAGCGGAGCTCAGTAAAAACCCGCCGCCATCTTCAAAACTCAAAAAACAAGCATTTAACAAGCTTTTGTGAGGTGCTAAGATTCACATCCATATAGGAGCACCGAAACAATACTAACTAACTAACTAACTAACCATCACACCATTTCCCCGAAGGGTTGCCAGAGAGGATAGAACGCCACACCACTCTGTCCTGGCATACTTCTCTTGCTTCCTCCACATTCATACATCTTCTCATGCACGCACGTCGATTATTCCGACTTCTTTACATGCCCACTTTCAAGCACTTGTTTTACTTGATCATGCCATGTCTTTCTCGGCCTTCCTCGAGTTCTACATCCAGGTACAGTCGTATCATATATTTTTTTAGCCGTTCTTTCACCATCCATTCGCTCTACATGACCGAACCAACGTAACAGACCTTTCTTAATTTTGTCGATAATGCTTATCTCAGCCTTGAATTCTGCTCTAATTTCAACATTATTGCACCTATCATACATAGTTTTACCACACATTCGCCTGAGAGATCGCATTTCAACTGCATTCAATTTACTTTCATCCTCATTTTTCCAGCTCCATGCTTCGCTTCCATACATAAGGGTTGGTACCAGAACTCCGTTATGCACTGCCAATTTAGCCTCTTTTGATAAGCACTTATTAGATACTACCGACTTTAAGGCACCATTAATTCTGTTACCGGCACTAACCCTCCTTTCAATGTCCTTGTCCATATTTCCATCACTTGTGAACATGCTTCCCAGATATACAAATTTTTACAACAATACAGGAGTTAAAAAGTCGGTATTAGCATTTACCAGGAAAAATTACTTAAATACTGTTAAAAAATAATGTAAAAATCTTGTTTCTTCGGCAATTCATTATTGCCGTTTATCTCCATTTAAAAAAAATGATTATCCTACGTATTTTCCTTTTTCGGGCTGTCATTTTCACTTATAATCGCTAATAATCGTTAAATAATCCGTTAAATAATTGAATTTTTGACGTTTTTTTATAAATATGTTCGTGAAAAAATAAAAAAAATGTTCAGCAATCCTGCCTAGTTGTAAACATCTTATCCCTAATATGATGACTAAATACAGGATGTGGCAAAGTTATTCTTACATTAAAATAAATTCTAAATATACACGGTGCAAAAAAACTCCATGTACAAGCGGGAAACCAGTGAATCAACATAATATTTGGAGTCGATTTTGTAGATTTTTTTTTTTTTTGACCCATACTTTTCGAGAAAATTGAGTACCTACAAACGAAATTGATTTTTTGTTTTGAAAATTTTTTGCAAATTATTATCAAATATTATGGATACCTATAGTCAAATTAATACTACCCATAAATAAAACAAAACAGTTAGTTAAGAATTATTCACATTTTCAAGTTTTTATGGGATTTGAACATAAAAAATTAACCATCACAGAGGAAACAACGCCACAACCATTCTGCCTAAGCGCAATTCCTTTGCCGTTTTTATACTCCAATTGATTACCTGAGGAATTAAAGAAATTGTTTTAGGAAATAATGATTTCCCCAAAACATTTTGTCACTGAAAAATGATTAAATTTACATTTTTATTATTTATTATTATATATATTTATTACTATATAATTTACATTGACTAATATTATTTTCATGTACAGTACACCAATTTTTTTTTCCTAACTGTTCTTATCGTACCATTATACATATTTCAATTTAGCTATAATATAATAATACACTAATACATAAATATATTTTTTTACATTTAACCCTAAATAACTTTACCTTTTGTTAATTTCTTATTTCATCTGGCATATTCTCATACATTTTAATGCCCTTACTAATACATTAGACAATTCTGTGACATAGTTTTTTTTCTTCTTTTCTAATCTTATATTTTTTGAACCTCTTTATTTATTTATTTAATCTAATTTACGGACTTAAGTCCATTTCATATTGCATATTTACTTATATTGCATATTCATATTGCATATTTTTTGAACCTCTTTATTATTTTTTTTATTTAATTTACGGACTTAAGTCCATTTCATTGTTGCATATTTATGAGAAAAGTCATTGTTTTTTCATTTGTTTTGTAAATATCTTGGAATTATCCCTTTAACAATTTTATTAATTACATTAGCAACATTATATTTAATTCTTTGGTCTACTGACATTATATTCAAAAGTTAAATCATTTTTTAATGTTTGTTCTTCTACCGCACTTCAATATGATTCGCATGGATTTGTTTTGCAAAATTTGTAATATTTTTAGCTCTCCTTCATTACTAATGTATAATATAGATGAGCAGTAGTCTATATATGGAACAATTATACTCTTGTATATTAGAAGTGATGTTTTTTGATCTAGTTTATTTCTAATTCTTCCTAATAAAGAAACTTTTTTTGCCACTTTTTTGATTATGCGTAAAATATCTGAGGCAGAAGAAATAATATTAATCTTTTTAGCATGGAGAAATATTAAAATCGGCAGGTGGACTTTCGTGTTTTATTGTGTACAGAATGATTGCGAACACTCTATATGTCGTGGGCATATCAAATTGAATACCCACCTAAAACAGATTAACAAGACGTGGAAAAGTGCTAGTTATATTATAGCCAGTGTGTTGTTTGGTAGTGTTCAGTTACATAATTTGTGACAAAAAAGATCCACCATTTCTACCATTATTAGGTTTGTTGTGTTTTTGCTTATCCTTATTTTTATTCATCCTTTTGTACTTACAAGGAGACCATGTTCACTTTTGTAGGAAAGAGTTAATTATGCCAAAAAGTTCATATTTTAAGAAAAAATAATCAAGTTCATATTTAAACTGTCCGCTTCGTAGCCGCATTTTGCTTTCGTGCATGAGGGGGCGGGTTCGATTCCCGTAGGGGTTCAACATGAAATATTTATTAACATGTGATTTTCATATTAATATTTCATGAGTGATACCTTGGCCTGGTACAAAAGCCTAAGAATGATCATTTTAACTTCATGTAATAAAATGATACGGAACCAGTTCAAGGAAAATAAAATATGAAATATCAAAATAAAAATCACATCATGATTCTTTCCACATGACCAGACAATTCTTAATTTTGAGAGTGCTTATCTCTCAGCCTTGCATTCTGCTCTAATTTCGATAATAGTCCACGTATTATACATGCATACCAAACATTTTATTGTGCTTACAATAAATATAATATAATAGGTACATCTTTTTATTTTCAGTCGAACGAAGATTCACTCCTCACATAATGTCGTGCAGCTCATTTTTCTCAGTAATAGCCATTTTCCTAGTAATACTGAAAATTTATGTCAAATTCACAACCGGAATTTTCAAAGGAAAAGAAAGATTGGATGGAAAAACAGCCGTAGTTACTGGAGCTAGTGCAGGTAAGACATTACTTTGCTTAAAATATTTTTATTTTATTTTTATAATTTACGGTAAATCAATCTAATTCAGAACATTTGGAGAGTGAGAACCACGAGGCCACAATAATACACGGTGTAACAAAGCTCGATGTACAAGCGGGAAATCAGTGAATCTACGTCAAATTTAGGGTCGGTTTTGAAGATTTTTTAATTGTATTTGACCCATAGTTTTCGAGAAAATCGAGTACGAAGTTACGATTTTCTTTTGTATCATTTTTTACAATTTGTTTCCAAATATAATTGTTTAAACTAACTAACTAACTAACCATCACGCCATTTCCCCGTAGGGGTAGGCAGAGAGGATAGAACGCCATACCACTCTGTCCTGACAGACTACCTTTGCTTCCTCTACATTCATACATCTTCTCATGCGCCGATTATTCCGGCTTTTCACATGACCACTTTCAAGTACTTTACGTACTTGGTCATGCCATGTCTTTCTCGGCTTTCCGCGGCTTCTACATCCAGGCACACTTGCATTCAAACTTCTTTTAGCCGTTCTTTCATCACTCATTCGCTCCACATGACCAAACCATCGTAGAAGCCCTTTCTTAATTTTGTCGATAATTTATTTACTCTAATTAATAGTTAATTAATAATAAAAATTTAAAAAAATTATAATAAAAAAAAACCGCATTTTAATATGAATTTGTGCAATTTTCCTTAATCTGAGGTATTAATGAAAGCTTTTATGAGCCGAAAAATATTATTTTTTTCAAGCTCAGATTAAAAAGTCGTATTACACATTCGACTCCAAATATGATGTAGATTCACCAGTTTTCGGGTTGTACTACGAGTTTTGTTACACCGTGTATTGTAAAATCGTTTGGTTTCAGGTCTGGGCTTAGAGTCGGCCAAAGATTTTGCCAGAAGAGGTGCTCGAGTGGTAATGCTGTGTAGAGATATGGCGAAGGGAGAGAGAGTAAGAAAATCCATCGCTCGGGAAACAGGGAATGATAACCTATCGGTCAGTTAATTGTTATACAGGGTGTAACAAAACTCGATGCACAAGCGGGAAACCATATTTGGAGTTGATTTTATGGAATAATTTTTTTGGATTTGACCCATTTTCGAGAAAATTGGGTATAAAGTTATAAAATATTAGTGAAATTAATACTTTCCATAAAGAATAAAATAGCAAAAAGCGAATTTTAATCAGAATTTGTGCAATTTTTCTTTGTCTGCGGTACTTTAAAAAGCTTGATTTTGTAGAATAAATTTTTAGGATTTGACCCATAGTTTTCGAAAAAATTGAGTATAAAGTTGTTTTTTTTTCAAGAATTTTTCACAATTTGTTATCAAATATAATTATTGAAGTCAAATTAATACTATCCATAAACAAAACAAAATAAAAAAACGCGTTTATTAAGAATTTGAGAAATTTTACTTAATCTGCCATACTTATAAAAACTTTTGTGAGAACAAAAATTTTTTTTTTTTTTCATGTTCAGATTCATTAGTCATATTACACATTCGACTCCAAATATGATGCTTATTCACTAGTTTTCCGCTTGTACATCGAGTTTTGTTACACCATGAATATAATCTGACTGCGTCGATGTGATTTTTCTGCATTTAAGAATTGTTCACCAGTCCATTAGCACTGATCAAACTGTTTTCGTTATATTAGTTAAAACGAATAGACTTCACTTCATTACCAAGCGTGAGGAGTTGCGCCAAGGAAATACTTGACGAGGAATCAAGAATCGATATTCTTCTCAATAACGCCGGAGCAGGTGGGATGGGTTTCAAGATAACCGATGATGGGATGGATATCCTGATGCAGTCCAACCATTTTGGACCTTTCCTTTTTACTAACATACTTCTGGGTAAGGAAAGATACTTAAGTAGACGTATTTACAATCTAATACTACTGACTACTACTCTTACTTATCCGCACTCAATTGTGCATAGGGCGCTGCATTGGTACCCCTAGTGATACGAATCTTCATAATTTGTTATATAAAGGCAAGATGATCAGTCTTACGCTTCAGCTAATAAACGGGTTAGATTACCTTTACTCGCATGGAGAAGTGTGATAAATAAATAAATAAGAATTTCATATCATTATGTCGATATTTTGTTACATTTGTTTTTTTATTTTTTTAAATATTTTTTAATTTTTTTATTTTCATTTATTTAGGAAACAAACAGTACATTAAAATAATAAGGCCCATTTGTAATGATAGTAAAAATAAGTTAATAGACAAGTAAAGTTTCCATATTTAGAAAAATATTGAAGGGTAAGTTTAGATTAAAGTAAAGTAAAGATTAAGGAGAAAATTTATATAATACTAGGGGTACGTTAATTGATAATCTTGAGAAAAATAAGGGGGTGGGCACTATAGCAAAAGTTATGAAGTTAAGCAGCAAAAGTTATTAAGAGATTTGTGGGGGTTGGGCATACACTTGAAAATTGATAGACTCGTGTTATTAATATCTATTTGGTTGAAGAAACTATAAAAGTTTGAGCATGAGCGGCAATTGGTAAACGAAAGGTCGGATGATTTCATAGGGAACGTGCAGGACAGTTAAAATATATATTATTTAATAGTCGAGGAGAGTCAACTAGGTTATTAATAATTTTATATAAGAATGTCATGTCTATTACAGTTCTCCTATTTTCGAGTTTCATAAGATTGTGATGACGTGCAGATAGGTCGTAGCTGGGAAATGAAAGTGAACATCTAAAATTTAAGTGTTTCAAGAACTTATTTTGAACCCTCTCCAGTCTGTCAATATAATTAATATATTGAGGATTCCATATGATGGATGCAAATTCCAAATGTGTTCTTACGTAGCTATAATATAAGTATTTTAACGTTAGTACACTTTTAAAGGGTTTAGATACACGAATAACAAATCCCAACATTTTATATGCTTTCTCAGTAAGTCTGTCAGTATGTGTTTGAAATGTAAGTTTAGAGTCGAAGATGACACCGGACGTGTTTCTGCTCATGGGGCCTTAAAAGACCCCAAACGAAGCCAAAATTACCAATTATTTTAGCTATAAGTAAAAGCCGTAAAACGAAAAAAAAAGAAAGAAATAATTTTTTACTTGTACCATGTCCAAAGACTTTTTGTGATACTATGTATAAGGCAATAAATAAAGATATGATTATGGTCAGTTTTTTCTTTTACCTGTTATTGTTACTTTCCTTATTTATAGAAATATCTAAATAACTTTTTAATTGTTTATCGGTCTTCAGCGATCCCGTGCCGGACAAAAAATGAGCGACTGAGCGAGGGTTAAAACACTAATGTATGTTTTGTATACGCCTTGAGGCGAACCTCACAGAAGCTGATTTTTCAACCGTTCCGTTTTTCCCTCTTGACAAAACCCTATTATGTATGGTACTTGTTTTATGTTTCAGGAAAAATTAAAGAGTCAGCACCGAGTCGCATAGTAAATGTTTCATCATTAGCTCATAGAATGGCTAACTTGGACTTGAATCGACTTGATATGAGCAATACAAAAAGTGAAACGATCGTCTATGCTAACTCTAAACTGGCCAACATATATTTTACCATAGAGCTAGCCGACAAACTTAGAGGAAAAGGTATTTATTGTGCTTTTGGTAGAAGAGTCACCATCAATTCATCAAACTGCCTCTAAAGCCCGCTTTATACGGGACAGAAAACTGTACAGTTTCTTGTGCAGTTTGCAAACTGTCCCGTATAAAGCTGTATGGAATTTTAAATGGTCGGCGTGACGTTTGACTGACCTGACAGTTAATGTTTTTTTATGTAAACGTTTAACTAAATATTGATAATGATAATCGTGGCACCTAACCAAGGCCCAAGACAGTAGACTTCTGAGTTTTGAGAATAGGTGTCTTAGAAGAATTTTAGGTGTGCGGTGGTTTGACTTTGTAAGGAACACAGAGGTGAGGCAACGGACACAGCAACCCTTGGTATCTACTGTCATCCTGCGAAGGCGTTTCGGCTGGCTGGGCCATATACTACGTATGCCTCCAACCATGCTTGCGTATTTTACAAGGCATCAGGTGCTCGGCGTCCTGGTCGTCCACTGTTGACAATTCGTTGGCAGTTTGCGTCAGAGCTGCGGGACGTGGACTTGACTTGGGAGGATGCACGGGAGCTGGCGGCCGATTATGGAAAATGATCGCTTGGCCTGGAGGCAGTTTGTGGATATGATGATGATGATGAAGATATTGATAATATATTGAGTGCTTTTAAAAATGTAAAAAACAAATAACATATTTACATTTAA
Organism: Micrasema minimum; assembly: GCA_022494985.1. Classification (NCBI taxonomy): domain Eukaryota; kingdom Metazoa; phylum Arthropoda; class Insecta; order Trichoptera; family Brachycentridae; genus Micrasema; species Micrasema minimum. The sequence goes on from JAGVSP010001633.1 coordinate 28,672, forward strand.
TTAACAATATCCTGAGTATAACATAAGATAAACTGATAACTGAGGATAGCGCTTAAAAATATACACATTTAGCGTAATTTTTTTGGCCGACTGTACAGTTTTCTGAACAAGAAACTGTACAGTTTTCGGTACCATAAAAAGTGCGCATTATATAATTGTAGAAATTGTATAATTGTAGCTTAAATATGCTTTATGCTATTAGGAAGAAAATACAAGTTTCTAGATCACGGAATTATGGTTCCATTCACATGGAAAATGATTTTTAAAAAAAAGGAAATTTTAAGAGATGGTAATAAATAAATTTAAACACTATTCAAATTTATAGAAAATTATTTTAATTCCATTTCAGAGGGTTTTCCTCTTGGATATCATAGGAACTTTAATATTTCTTTAAGTATAAAAAAAAAACATTTTGAATGTGTACAGAGTTTCTCTGTCTCTGTTGGGATATTAATAATATTTAAAAAAAGGTCTAAAGGATTAATCTAAGGTGTAGTAAAGAGGTCAATTTACTATTTTGGCAACCAATATGATTTCAGGAGTGACTGTGAACAGCCTTCATCCTGGTATTGTCAGGACGGAAATCGCCAGAAATGCTCCTTCATCCTTCCAGATATTTAGCAGTTTTATACTGTGGTTATTTTTTAAGGTAAATCATTTCTGCATTAGAGTTTAAACAATGAATTCTTATTTAACCCTCGCCTTATGGTGATGTTAACCGCGTTGAAAAATCTCACTAAATAATTAATATCTCCGTAAATAATCAAAATATAACACTGGCATTTTCGCTTATCTTCAATCAAACCTTTTTACACCGGAAAAAAATATTTGATGAATTATGGACGTTTCATTTTTTTACAAGTTTAATTGGGTTTTGTAAGAAATACGATCGCCACCCATTTCCTCAACCACCCATTTAAATATAATGCACTCAAAGTAATGCACAATGTACATTTAAATGCTATTTTTCCTTAAAAATTCTCTTAATCTAAAGAAAAATTAATCACAAAAATAAAAGGAAAATGGTGTCGATAACTAGGAATTCTACCCTTACGCAATTTGTACCTGATCCCCGTGTGTCTACTGGTCTCGACTCTGTGAATAGAGTTAAAGGCAATTGGAATGATTTTGATATTTTCAGATATAATAATATTGTATATTTTATTATTACAGAGAATGCAAACGGAGGGTATTTCTTTGACTGCAAGTATGTTGCTACATCTAGAGCTGCTAGGGACAGGAAGAAGTCAGCTAAACTATGGAAAAGCAGTGTGCGAGCTGTCTGCCTGTCAGTCAAACTACAAGGCAGCAATACTATAATATTACAATTTATTTCCAGAATGCCTGGGAAGGAGCCCAAACCCAGATCTTCCTGTGTGTATCACGCGCTGTGGAGAATGTAACAGGAGAGTACTTCTCTGACTGCAAGTCTGTTGCTACATCTAGAGCTGCTAGGGACAGGAAGAAGTCAGCTAAACTATGGGAACTCAGTGAACAAGCTGTCAAACTACAACCTAGTGAAAAACATTATTAAATATTCAATTAGCAAATCAAACTTTAAATAATCTACGAGTGCTTCTAATAAATTATTAAAAAGACATTTTATAAACTGGCATTAATTTAATTACAACTTAATAAAATGTAAAAAATCAGCTAATAATTGAAGACAACATTTATTGATTCTGAGGCGGTACGAAGTTCGCCGTGTCAGATATTTTTAGATAAAAACAAACTACGCAGAAAAAAAACAAGAAAAAATATGATGACGCAAAACAAAGTTTCGAAGGCTTCAGCCAGCTGTAGTGATGCTCAGACTCAAAGATAATAATAGTATGAGTTTGCGTCAGAGCTGCAGGACGTGTACCTGACTCGGGAGGATGCACGGGAACTGGCGGCCGATCGCTTGGCTTGGAGACAGTTTGTGGAATCCATACGCTCCACACAGGGAGCGGATATGGTATGATGATGATGATGTGAGTTTACAATAATATACCTACTCCAATACTACTATACCTCCATCTGTCTCACAATAAGAAATGAGACCCCTGAAAATGACACCTGTGTTCATATAAAAAATTGCCTCCTCGATCTTGGATTCAAAATAAACATTCAATTAAAAAATTAGGACCCCTTTAACCCCTGGAAATGATACCAGAAATTCAATCTTACATGCATTAAAGATGTATAATATGGCAAGCATCGAATGCTGTAGTTACGTTATAGTGTAATTTTATGTTAATATTCGTTATTTTCAAGGAATATTCGACCTTAGCGTTGGTAAAAATAAAAATGTTTTTACTTGCATAACTTAGCGCTTTTTTCAAAGTACTTATGTTATGTTGATTTCTAAGGACGCTTCATACACGTTCTGGAATAATATGCACTAGAAATAAGAATAATGTAGTACGGTAGGTACGGGCCATGTTTGTAGGCATCTTCAGGCATTTTTTAGCATTTTTTCGAGATTAATACATTATTATTTGACTTGATCTATTATTTTATTTTGGTAATAGATAAAAATAATCCAGTAACATGCCACTGTGGCGAGATATAGATACCTATAGGGACCTATGCTTTTTCTCAATTTTTTATGGTTTCCACGTCATGTTTACAATACTCGTTTTACGAGTGCTGAAGGATTAGTTCTCCCTAAATATAATAACAAGTATGGTAAGAGAACACTTCAGTACAGTATACCAAAAATCTGTAACATGCTGCCAACAAGTATTAAAAAAATAATTAATTTTTCAAGCTTAAAAGAGAGACGCGTGCTGAGAACTTGGTTGCTAGAGCGCGAATTATTATATTGAGTTTTAGAATTGTATTTTTATTTATATGTATTTTAATTTTTTTGTGCGCTAGGGTATGTATAGTGTACTTTTATTTTTTGTTGAATTTGTATTTATGCACCTACTGACGAGTTGCAGTAGGCAACTCAGTAGGACATGTATTGTTTTATTTTATGTATATATTAAAATAAAAAAAAACTCAGAGACAAAAAATATTATCTAACCACTGTGATTTTTTAAATATGATTAAAAGACGTTATTTAGCGACCTTTTTTTACTATTACAATTCGCTACAGCGCAATTATTTTCTTCATATGCAAATGACGTATGTTAGTGTTCGCATCTTATTATATAATTTCAGCGCAAATACAACTTTGAAAAAAATAAATAATCATGTTGGAATAACTTATGATAATAATTTTTTTATAAATATTATAACTCCGCAATAGAAATTAAGAAAGCTTATGGAAAATTTTTGCTTTATAAATCAATACTGTTTTTATAATAAGTAATACAAAAATAAAAATCTAGAGATGTGACTAGGCATCGATACTTCTTTCCTGTTGATTGTTCTATGATTCCGAATGCCGATTTGCGACTTGCTATCCGAATGAAATCACACTTGTTGACTTAGCATTTTTTTTTTCTTATAATTTTTTCTAGAATAATCTTACGATGAGAATATTTTCCCTTCTTTTTTATCTTTGATGTTACTACCTGTGAGAACCTGTAATTGGTCTACTCTGTTTTCTTTTTATGTTATTTCAATGATTATATTTGATTGTTGGTTTTCCTGTAAATAAATAAATAAAATTCGATAAATAATTCTTTATTATTGTACGTCTTATACGGGTTATCAACAGTGGACGTCCAGGACGCCGAGCACCTTGTAAAATAGGCAAGCATGGTTAAGGCTCTCGGGAGGCATACGTAGTATACGGCCTAGCCAGCTGAAACGCCTTCGCCGGATGACAGTAGATACCAAGGGTTGCTCCGTAGCATCACCTCTGTGTTCCTAAATAATAATGTGATCATTAATCGAATCTTTTGTAACATGACTTGTTATTACATGTTATGACTTGTATGAGGTCGAATGCGCAGGAAATGGTTCCTGATTTATCCGGGACAGAAAACTGTACAGTTTCTTGTTCAGAAAACTTTACAGTGTGTCAAAATACACGATACATATTTTTATACTTTTTTAGCGCGATCGTAAGTAATTAGGTTCTTCCCGATTTTTTATTTAAACAAAATGATTGAAAAATTACAATATCAAGGGAATTTTTAATTTTTTTTACGATGTCATATGAATTTTTTAGCGCTGTTTGAAATAGCGCTTTTTCAAATCGCTCGCAAAATTCTTCATTTGGCGCGCATGCGGTGTGACGTCTCAGCAATATAGGCGCTCACTTCGTAATGAATTTCACGCCTTTCATGGTGGACGGGTATGACGTCATTAACCAATAACGGGCGTTAAAAGTCACTCGTAATTACGTGTTTTTAAAACATAAATTTATAAAAGAAAACAACATTTTTGATCATTGTGTTTGATATCGTTGGAATTGTAAAAATATACTTTAAATATTTATAACGTTTTTAAGAATATTCGTGCTATTGGGAAGAACCCTATTATCCAATTATCGTATGTTTGCACACAGGAAATTGTTAATATAGCTAATAATGTAAATATGCTATTTGTTTTCCACGTTTTTAAAAGCATTTAACATATCAAAATCTACTTACACGTTAACATAAAAAAACCTTTAACTGTCAGGTCGGCCAAACGTCGCGCCGACTATTCAATATTCCATACAGTTTTCGCTTTATACGGGACAGTTTTCAGCTGCACAAGAAACTGTACAGTTTTCTGTCCCATGTACGCTTAAATGCTCACCGCTGTGTTCCGCACAAAGTCAAAACATCGGCAGTTTGCGTCAGAGCTGCGGGACGTGGACCTGACTTGGGAGGATGCACGGGAAGTAACTGGCGGCCGATTGCTTGGCTTGGAGGTAGTTTGTGGAATCCATATGCTCCACATAGGGAGCGGATATGGTATGATGATGATGATGATGATGATAACGTCTAGAAACTAACATACCCTACCACTGTTAATTTAGGCCGACTCTGGTTGGTTTGGGTGATGGAAACAATGACAATTATAATACATAAGCCGAGACAGTGGTAGGGGCAATGAAAGCATTTGTTCGCGTACATAACGTAAATTCATCCGTATTTTTATCACACTAACAATCTTAAAATCGCGGTTTGGCTTGTTGAAAAAATCGGTAGAGTTGGCTGGACTGAAAAAAGACTAATAGTCTTTTAAGCAGTCTAGGGAAAGGGTGGGGCTTTCATTGTATGATGACGTCTGTTAGACAGATAAACAAATAAATTGTTTAATATTATTCCTAAAATTAGAACATAAGCATTTGATTTATACATTGAGTAACAAAACTCGTAGTACAACCCGAAAACTGGTGAATCTACATCATATTTAGAGTCGAATGTGTAATAATATGACTTCAGAATCTGAGCTTGAAGAAAAATTTTCTTCTCATAAAAGTTTTCATTAGTAATGAATATTCTCGAAAACTATTCATGCGTCAAATAAAAATATTTTATTCTTCAAAATCGACTCCAAATACATATGACGTAGATTCACTGGTTTCCCGCTTGTACATCGATTTATGTTACAACATGTAATATAATATAAATATGTTTTTACAATTATTTCAAAATAACTTCATGATTGATACAAATAAAAGTACCTGTTTACCAATATTTATTGGAAGTATGTTTACAAGAGACTGAAATGTGGATAAGGACATTGAGAGAAGGGTTAGTGCCCGGAAACAGAGTTAATGGTGCCTTGAAAATCGATAGTGGCAAATAAGAACTTATCGAAAGAAGCAAAATTGGCAGTACACAACGGAGTTCTGGTACCAACCCTTATGTATGGTATGAAGCGTGGTGTTGGAAAAAGAAGGATGAAAGTAGACTGAATGCTGTTGAAATGCGATCTCTCAGGCGAATGTGTGGTAAGACTATGTATGATAGGTGCAACAAATGTCGAAATTAGAGCAGAGTGCAAGGCTGAGATAAGCATTATCGACAAAATTAAGAAAGGGCTTTTACGATGGTTTGGTCATGTGGAGCGAATGAGTGATGAAAGAACGGCTAAAAGAAGTTTAAATGCAAGTGTGCCTGGATGTAGAACTCGAGGAAGGCCGAGAAAGACATGGCATGACAAGTACGTCAAGTACTTGAAAGTGGTCATGTGAAAAAGTCGGAATAATCGGCGTATGTGCATGAGAAGATGTATGAATGTAGAGGAAGCAAAGGAAGTCTGTCAGGACAGAGTGGTATGGCGTTCTATCCTCTCTGCCTACCCCCACGGGAGAAATGGCGTGATGGTTAGTTAGTTAGTTAGTTAGTTAGAATAATGGTTTTTTCACACGTTTTGGATATCGCTCTGATTCGCGTTTTAATGGTCTTATGTTATTAAGTAATTTATTTATTCCATATAAAAAATGAAATATTAAAAAAATACGATGCATACACGCTTCTTGTCGAAATTATATAAAAGTTGTGAAAAAAAATTGCTCTAGTGCTACTTTCCACTGAGAAAATCTAGGACTACGATTGTTTAGAAAAGCGGCCGCGGTCATAATACAAAAGTAAAGACATGTCCTCAATATGACGCTCATTTGAAAGACAATAAAACTTAAATGTTTGTATGAATAAAATCGACCATTATGTAATACAAATATTATGATTCAGTTACATCGCTATTCGAGACTAATGTATTCTTATGAATATTATGAATTATGTATTTATGTGGATATTTATATATAGGTAGTACGCGAATTTTTTTAGGTATCTGTTTTCAACGCTGATATTTATTGAAATTTTAGTAAATTACTGTTTGTGTAGTAATAATACATCTCTAATACTCCAATCTGGTTTGTGTATTTATTAAGTTCATTAATAATAATAGTTTTACTGAATTAGTTGACAACTAACTAACCGACTAACTACACGCCATTTCCTCGAAGGGGTAGGCAGAGATAATCGAACGCCACACCACTCTGTTCTGGCACACTTCCCTCGCTTCCTCCACATTCATACATCTTCTCATGTCCATTTTCAAGTACTTGCTCTTGATCATACCACGTTTTTTTCTCGGCCTTCCTCTTCATCTACATACAGGGACATTTGCATTATAGCTCTTTTTACCCGTTCTTTCATCGCTCATTCGCTTCACATGACCAGACCATCGTAAAAGCCCTTTCTTAATTTTGTCGATAATCCAAAGTTGATAGCCAAATGCTTAGCAATTTTCTCAACAGATGTCACCAAAGAGAAAAATCTCGTTTAAGTGAAATGACGTGTGATAATTCATACTAATAGATGTTTCGAAATTTTATTACCCTGACAATCTTAAAATCGCGGATTAGTTTGTTGAAAAAATCGGTAGAGTTGTGCTGGACTAAAAGAAGACTCAATAGTCTTTAAAACAGTCTAGGGAAAGGGTGGGGTTTTCATTATCACTCACACCAATGGGGTGCATAGGGCTAACCAAGTGCAGTGTATCTCGATCATTTCGTACAATGAATACTCCACTGCACTTCAAAAAGTAAGCTTTGGGAAATTGGCTAAATTATGATTTTATTTTGGCAATGTTTTAGTGAAATTGGATTTTTTAAACTTAATCTCGGCATTGGAAAGAGATAGAAACCCGATTTCTTAGACTACTACTACTACTTTCCCTTTATCCGCACCCAATGGTGCATAGGGCACTGCAAATTTTTTTAACTCCAAGTGCAGTGTATCATTTGATATTTAATACATGAAGGTTTTATTGATCAGTCTTACGCTTCAGAACCAGTCCCAAGATATCACACATGAAATATTAATATGAAAATCACATTTAAATTAAATATCTCATGTTGATCCCCTATTGGAATCGAACCCGCGACCTTCATGACGGTAGCCAAATACGCTACCAACTTATTCTTAGACTTCTTAGATTCTTTAGACAGAATGTGTAAAAAAGGTGTTCTCGGTTCATTTTCGACGATATTAGGACTTATCATGGCGCGATTTATTACAAAAATGCGATTTCATACTTACTTATATGCTTTTTTGTTTTTTCAGGTTAAAAATGTTTTCTTTTTTAAACATTCTTCTAATTCTTGTTGTAATATTAGCAGTCATAAAGTTGGTTTTTAAATTAACTACAAAATATCATAGTGGAAATGAGAGATTGGATGGTAAAACAATTATTGTTACTGGAGCTAGTTCAGGTATGAAACATTAATTAAAAGTTATAACGTTAGTAGTAATTAAGGAGCGTTTTATCAAAGTATATCAAACAAAACAAATTAAGAACAGTAGGTATAATTTTTTTTAACATAAATGATAATTAATAAGCGAGATAAGATTATTTAATGCTTGGGTCTTACATGCGATCAGTGACTTTACCGATATTTGCACATATTTCCATTTGTAAATACTATTTGCAATAAAGCCTAAGCGGCGTGTGCTTGAAGATAACAATCAGTTCGAGGCGGAACGGGGGTTCGAACTGGGGATCTCTAGGTCCAGAGACCGCGACCCTATCACTGGGCCACCACCCGTACATAACGTAAATTCATCCGTATTTTTATCACACTAAGAGCCCCCGCAGACTAGAGACTTTCTATCGGGCGATAGTTCAGTCGGCCTTTTAATCAGTGTGAAGATGTATGCAAGTGCGCATACTACAACGATCCGGTATCGGCCGATTGCTAAGTTTAATAGGCCTTGCGATTGCCTTTAAACTATCCTATCGATAAACTATCGGCCGATAGCTTAATAAGTATGGCGCTCTTCCACGCGCGCACACTTGCCGATCGTTTAATCGGCGATAGCTTTCTCCTTCGTAGTATTGCAGCAATAATAACTTTTTCTTGACAATATTGTTCCAACATTCATTGCGACCGCTCTCTTCAAAAGTCGTTTATTAACTGGAAAATCATTCGAGAGCAGTTGGCCGACTGTTCTCTAGTCTGCGCACTCATCGCCAACCCGACTGTTTTGTTGATTCAGTGTGCGCGCTAGCAGCCCAACCCGACTAAACTATCGCCCGATAGAAAGTCTCTAGTCTGCGGGGTACCTTACAATCTTAAAATCGCGGTTTAGCTTGTTGAAAAAATGGGTAGAGTTGGCTGGACTGAAAAAAGACTCAATAGTCTTTAAAGCAGTCTAGGAAAAGGGTGAGGCTTTCATTGGGCCACCACCCGTTCCGATTGGAAGTGTATTACATCGCTGTAATATTTCACACTTATTCTATCTTCCTAGGCTTACCGATCTTATCGGTTTTTTTTAAATGAATATCTATTTTAGGTCTCGGTTTACTCAGGGCACCCGCTAAGTTTTTTACTTTAGTTGATAGTAGTTAAGTGCTAAAATTTCAATGTCCTAGGTGGAATAAAAGGCTATGCTCAACGTCTCCAAGGTTTTAAAATTTTTGTAATTTTCCCATATATAAAAAAAAATAAAAAATTGTGAAAGAAATACCAAGAAAAATGTGTTAAAGAGTTGAAAAAATTAGAACTATCAATGGTTGTTTGTGAGGAGTGCTTTTATTCAAGTGATTATTTTGGACTTTTTTGTGAAAATATGGCTTTGTCATCTACTATAACACGTCAAGCGGACTCTATATTCTTGATAGGTGTCAAAGTTTTATTACCAATATCTAGATTTAATTAGTTACCATTCATCATCAATATTATACTATGAAAATAAACTAATTTACTACTTCCCAGGTAGTTGTACTTAATTTAGAACAACCCTCGAAATGCCAGATTTTTTCATATTTTTTTCATATTACATATTTTTGAGCACTGTCTTCCAATTAGAATATTAGCTTCAAACTTTACCTGAATACTTGTTTTACCACTGATAAAAAAATTAGTGGGTGCCCAGACATGTAAACTAGTTTTGAAATTTTTAATATATAATATGGGCCACACTAAAAAACATGTAAATAAATGTTTCATAGGAATCGAACCCGCGAACTCATGCACGATAGCCTAATGCGCTACCACTATGCTACGAGGCGGACAAGTGAAATATAAATATTTATTAATTAATTATATATTATGTATATAATATATTCCATAACGAGTTTATTATTTCACTAAATCATATAATATTTCATTTTATATCCCTACAGAGATGAGGTAGAATTCTTTCAAATTCAGGAATATGGATATTCGAGCGTATATCCATATTCCTGAATTTGAAAGAATTCTACCTCATCTCTGTAGGGATTTAAAATGAAATATATACCTACTCCGTCTTGGGATAAATCCAGATTTGTGTACAAAGTATTTGAACATGCCTAAATTATATAATATTGTTTTTCTTTTGTGTTTATCTAGTATGTACCAGTTATTGTAAATCTTATATGGCGGGATGTGGATTCCACTTCCCTCCACACCGAGCTAAGTATGTTAAAGTTAAAGAAGATATTGAAATATCGAATGCTTTTAAAAACATTTAAAAAAAACATATATGTAGGTATTAACATTGTAAGCTAGATTAACAATTTCCTGTGTGCAAACATTCGATTATAACTTACGATCGTGCTTGAAAAATACACATATTTAGCGTGTTTTTAGATAGACTGCACATTTTTCTGAACAAGAAATTGTACATTTTTCGGCCCCGTATAAAGTACGCACAAGTACAATTTCTAGTGTTACTAGGATGAAGGCCCAAAACACACGTAAAAATGACGAAACTGCAATTCTAAGTTACTTTTGAGTTTCATTTGAGTTTA
>JAGVSP010001635.1:0-56368 GCA_022494985.1 Micrasema minimum
TAAGATGAAAATGTTCTTTTAAAAACCTTCCCTTAGAAAAAATTTTTACATTATTCAGGTATTACCCTTAAGTTGTTTTTTTATCAAAAATTTAAGGTAGGTACTTGGGAAACCCTGCTTCCTATGGTAAAATTTAATATGTATGTTTTTTCCCTTTTTAAAACTTTTTAAGCCTTTATATTGCAAGTTTTGTTTTAAGGGTTTTTTAAAGGGCTTAAAAACTTTTTGAAATAAAATAAAATTCCCAAAAGGAAAATAAACCGTTTAAAAAAAATGTCAAGGGGGGGGCCCCAACCCCCAAATTTTTAAAGGCCCTTTTTTCCTAAAAATTGCCCAAACCCTACTTTTGGCCTTTTATTTTCCCCGGTTTTATCGAAAAAATTTTGGAAAATTTTGGGCCAATTTTTTTTTAAGGGGAATTTGAATTTAAAAAAAAATGTTTTTTTCCCGAAAGGGGCCCTAAAAATTCGTTAAAATTTAAAAAATTTTACTCTTTTTAATCAAAGTGCACTGTAGTTGGTTATCAGTCCAGTGCCCTATGCACCATTGGCACGAAAAAGAGCGAAAAGAAGATTAAAAATCGTATGCACATAAAATTTTTTTTCATTTTAAAAAATTAAGAAATAAAATTCAAAGATTTCAAAACAGTGAGGTGAAATAATCAATTTTAGTCAAGCACGTTAAAGAAGAAAACATTTTTTTTTCTAAACAACAAAATAATCTTTCGATCGGTGTAAAGTTTACTCAAAGTATTTTTTCAGTTATCACGCTATATTTTTTACACGAGTCCTGAACAATTATTTTGTGGTTGCGTTGTGAGGCGTTTTTAGAAGGGTGGGAAATTGTTTTTCTTAAAAAACATAACATTCTGAAGTTTATTTATTTTGTTTTATGTAGAAAACCAACAGAGAACAATAATAAATAAGTATACATCACATTGATTAAAAAAAGCTCCAATTAAGGGTTGTCGCAGAATGATCTTTAACAATAACAAAAACCGAAAATTATGTAAATAAATACATATATATGTGTCTACATACATTTTTTTATAAAGGAAAGGGAAAGGGATGGGAATAAAGAGAGGAAGTTAGTATATAAGAGAGAAATTAAGTCGCTAATTGCTTATCTAGGTACTTATTGAAATAAGTGATCCTGAATTTTTTATAGAGTTATTATAATAAAAATAAAATGACTATCCCCTTTACAACAATGCGCAGAGGATCGAAAAGGTTGACAGCTTCAGATACTTAGGTGTTCATATAACTGAAGATGGCAGCACGCACAAGGAACTCGCAATCCGTCTAGGAATTGCTGGAGCAACCTTCAACACGATGCGGAATTCCAGTTTATACTTGGTCAAAACAAAATGCCGACTCCTTAATTCCTGTATTGTGCTGGTGCTCCTTTATGGATGCGAATCCTGGCACCTCACAAAAGCTCAGAATGCTCGCTTGTTGAGCTTTGAGAACAAGTGTCTGAGAAGGATTCTAGGCATTAGGTGGTTTGACTTCATAACCAACGCTGAAGTTAGGGAACGGACGCAGCAACCTCCAATAACTGAAGTCGTGAAGATGCGGCGATGGACCTGGCTTGGGCATGTACCCCGGATGCCTCGGGAGAGCCTGAACCTGCCTCTTCTTTACGCCTGCAGGATCCCGCCGTCCTGGCAGACCGTCGATGACCATCCTACGGATGTATTCGGCGGAGCTGATGGATGCGGGTCTGACGTGGGAGGAGGCGAGACAGCTGGCTGGTGACAGGGTCTCCTGGAGGGATCTAGTGATGTCCACATGCTCCACATAGGAGCAAACGTGGTCAAGAAGAAGAAGAAAATAAAATAAAATACAAGAATGTTCTCCCTATAACAATTTTATACAAAATTTATATTAGGTAGGTTCGTCTTTTTTTCTTAAATAACACCTCAAGGGCATTGTAGTATTATTTGTTTATTTGTAAATATTACAGAAGGTTTGAATATACACAATATAGGTACTTGTTTCTTTACCCTTGATGTCCTCAGAAATTTACTTTGTACAGTTTGTACAATTTTTCACAAATAAATAAATTTGAAGAAATTCACATTTAAATACTTCTATTCCTCTTATTGCATATTTTAATAGCGAGTTTTGGTATGCTATAGTAAAGTTATGCTATGCTGTATATGTTTATATAGCCATGCATGTATGACTATGGCCAAAAGCTTATTACGCCGGTACTTTTAAATATTTATCTTAGGTGTTACCTACTAAAAAATCCAGCAATTACCGAATATATTGATACAAGTACCCACCTAGTTCAAATTATAAATTATGTATGTAGGTTTGTGCGGTAAAAATAGCATGTTTAAATATAAAAAGTGCGTATTTTTTATAATATGTTCATTTTTTAAGATTTCATTTGCCGTAGGTACAGTACCTCAAGATACTTATTATTAATTATATGATGGTATTGGTCCAAAGTAGTACCCAATCAGACTCAAATCGTTCGCTTTCAATGAGTGATTACCCCGATTCGTTCCGCCCAATAATGTTACATATTAGAACAACTTATTGAAGAAATACGTTAATGTGGCGGCGCCGCTACACGCAATGCGATCATCATAGGATTTATACGAATCGAAAGCTGATTTCTGAACTGTAAAAGTTACACCCATAATAATATTATTTATACACCAAACTAGACGAAGATGGATGAGGCCTGTGTGATTTCACAAGCGCGATAATGTATGGCATATGTGTATGGGTATATTAGCGCTTTGGAAATGACGCGTAGTAATTTGGATTACCGGGCTTTAGTTTTCACGTGAAAAAATAGCTGTTTTATAAGGCAATAATAATTGTCTACACAATGTAATAATACCTATCAAAAAAAGCTTTTTCTTGAACACATAAATTCTTAATCTTCGCAGGAACTTTTGGGTTATCTAAATGATATGCAAGTTAGAAACGCGAAATCAATCATTCCTAAATTCAATAATTACTATGGCGAAAGATCATTACCAGTTGCGATCCCCAGAATCTTCAATTCTCTACCTAGGGAAATAATCAGCATTGGTAAGATAGCATTGTTAAAAATGGCCACCAAAGATAATCTATTTAATCAAATAGTAAATAGGTGATACTTTTGAATATTCACTTCTCATTGCCTATGTACCTATGTATGTGTGTATAGTTATTCTTTATATTGTATAAGTTTCACAGCTAAAATCAAATCTTGTTTCTCGTTGTTTTATTTTTATTTACGATGATTCTATATGCCAAGACTAACTAAAGAAATCCACTGATAACCACATGGTTAGTGGAATCTTTTTTATTTTTTGTATTAAAATTTTTTATTGAAAATAAACGCCATTTTGTGGCATTGAAACTTAAATGTAACAAAGTGCTATTCTATCAGTTTTACTTCAAAAATAAACCCGATAATCTTCGATTACACCCTTGGCAATGAACCGTTGGCAAAAGTTGATCTTAGCAAAGATCTTGGGGTACATTTCGATACAAAGCTAAATTTCAAACACCACATTGATTACATAACTAAAAAATCACTTATTTGGATTCATTAAAAGTGCAACCAAACCATTAAAAAAAACAAATACTTTGATATGTCTATATATAAAAGTTTGATTCGCAGTAACCTTGAGTATGTCTCATGCCTCATGTAGGTATATGGAGCCCACAATATCAAATTCACAGAAACTCGATAGAATCGATCCAAAAATATTAGAAAACACCTTGCATTTAAATCTCAAATCGGAAACTATAACATTGAAAACAAATTGTTAAGATTTTTAATTTTGAAAAGCTCTCTAATAATAAGACTAGCCTGAGATAATGTTGAGAGTAGTGATTAGCGCGCTGGTGCTAATAGTAATGAATGAGTTAATATCTCGCCGACCTCGAGTAGACCTGATTTGGGTATTCGGTAGCGGCCATTTTAACGGCCATTATCGCTCCAGGTATTGTGGCCATATAATTAACAGTGGTCATCTAATGTTAGATGTTAAACTATTGTTTTTTTAACCACTTAAACAGGCCGAGAGTCATTAAAGAAGGAATAACATCACAAACTCCCAGGATTGGGAAAAATCCCTTTTGACTGATTTATGTGATTTTAATATTCCCCAGTTTTTTTAAAATACCTATAGCACATTCAAGTCCTTATGATACACCCAAATTTTTACTTAAATTTATAAAAAAAAAACAATTTTTACTATTAACGTTATATACTTATAAAATAGTGTAAATATTAATATTAGATAAGATATATTTTTTTTGAAATACGAAACTCTACCCATCGTAAACTCCATACTAAGCAATCAAAAAATTTACCTTATTTAGTTTTTCTTTTTGCGATATATTTTGAGTTATAGGTATGTATAATTAATAAATATGGCAACGAAACTTTGAGGAACTTACTCATAAATTTAAAAAGAACTTACTCATGAATTTTCACTTCTAAATTCAAAATACTTCAAAATACCAACCTGAAGAAAATGTATGATTTCATGTGATTTTATTATGAGTTGTCGGTGGAAGGTTGCTTATTAGGCTTACAAACTTTGGATATTGATATTACCCGTCAAATGGAGACCTTATATTGAGTTATCACGACATATCGTTACGCATATCCTTAAATTTTAATTTTAGCATAATTTTATTGTTTTAATCGACTTTTAAATAAGACGTAAGGGAGGGCCCGGAGTTGAAAGCGCCACGCACATCAAAGCACATTTGATTAACAGATGATCAATGCCTTTCAATAAAATATGTGACGTGTCTGAGTGATGGCTCTCGGCCTAAGTACACCCTGACGAAAATACTAAATTATCGACGGTGGAAAGGAAAAAGTTACCAAGCGACATAATATGTGCAAAGGAAAATGATACCAAGTTAAGTCGCTAGGTATCATTTTCCTTTGCAGATATTATGTAGCTTAGTAACTTTTCCTATTCCACCGCCGAGAAAAAACAAGCCACGACTGAGCTGACGGTATACTGAAAGCGATAGAAAAATAATTTATTAATTTAGTTTTAATTTTTGATTTTTTTCAAATATATATGTTTATTTTATTTAGGGACATCAATTTGGAAATGCCCTGACAAGGCGAAACAGCTGTCACTAACTAAAAGTAAATAAACATTAACAAAATCGAGTTTGTATTTGATTATGTAAAAAGAATCGGGTTGTAGTCTAGTGGTAGAATCGCGGACTCCGGATTCGAATCTCTGGGTTCGAATCCCGCTCCACCACAACTTGTTTCCTACTTTCTGGCACACTTCTTTCCTACTATTTGAAAGCTGTACCAAATGTGGAAGGTGTAAATAATTACTGTATTTGTATTTGATTGTATTCTGTTTGTAATCATATTTTTTTGTGTTTATAATAATTGTGTTTTCTGTCATGAATATATATATTAAATGTAATTATTTATAGGCCCAAAATGAGTTAATTTTAACTCACGGGGAACACATGTTGTAAAATGTATTTTTGATTTAATTTTTAAAAATATTTGGATATATCATAAGAGCTCAAATGTTTCATTTAAAAATTAAAAATAATACAACAACATTTTGAATGAATACAAATACTCACCTACACCAATAAAGTTGGATTGCCAAAAAAATGCTTAACTATATTCTCAACAGATGTCACTATAGGGAAAGAATATTAAAAATATTTAAAATCTGTCGAAAACACAACTCGCATGTGGATTCTTCTGTACAAACTCTACATATATACAAGTTTCAAAATTTTCGAATTGTATTGAATTGAATGTCGGAATTTGGCGGAATGGGGAATGTTGTAATACATCAAGTAGCCACTTAACCCAGCCAATGACAGGTCATAAGCCCAGTAAACGCCTAGATAACCCACATTCGTTTCCAGAATTTCTCTGTCTCTGTTGAGATATCAATAATATCTCAAAATAATACATTTATTTTGTTTCAGGATTGTTTAGTTTATTTTAAGTGACCGTGTACCTAAGGCACTAATTACACCTCAACGTTATGTTTATAACGTCTCGAAATAATTACGAGATCATATCTAGTTTTTCTCATCTCAACAAATTAACGAATTAAAAAATCTGCCTTTTTTTCATTCGCTTATTGTGAATGGGTAAATGGGTGGAACTGCGTTTTGTACTTTTGACAGTCGGACATGAAACATTGTTTCGTTTTTAATTTCCTGCTTTGCAGCTCTTGGCCTCACAATTTGGTGTAATTTTTACGAAGAATTGCTATTTCAATATACTTATTTAATTTTCCACCCACACCACATTTCAATCAATTTAACCCATTGATTTATTAATAAACTTAGATATGAACTGAACCCAAAAAATGAATGACACTTCAACTCCGCCAAAACCTCCAACTCCGCCATACGCGTGTTTAGTATTTCTTCAACCCCCGGCCGGGTCGGACGTCCAGAAAATCCAAAATGCCTTCCTGTGTCGTAAAACCGTGTAAAAACCGTAGTGGTAAAATTAACAAAAAAAATAAAGTGTAATTTTCCACATGTAAATGTTATTTTTATATTTGTTTACATAGCCTTAAATAATTAATATTCAAAGAGGTTTTCCTTATAAATAATTGCGAACAGCGCGTCCCGAGAAAAAAAAAGTCATTTTAGATGGATCGTAAAATTCATGAAAGCTCCTCATAAGAAACGGGCTAGTATTGTATACTATTACTGTAACCCTATATATAGCCCATATCTCTTGCGTTGTGTGGGCGGATGCTTGCCGGCAGTCGAAGGGCTCTGATAGGTCGACCCGTGTAAGTCTATTGAGGTGCGGAATCTTCGTGTCATTACTTTTTCTAAATAATTTACTCTGCGAGGCAGATCTAAGTTTATTATAAATCAATGATGATACCCTAAACTAGCCCAACGAAAGATTGCTTAAGAAATACCACATCAACAAAACTCGGCTGATTTTCGCGTTAAATCTATTTTTTTAAATTTTTAAATAGCTGAAGATGATTTTCTTATTAAATCCATAGAATCGTATATAACTACGATCGAAATCATTTATATACTTGTTGGACCAGTTTGTGTGGTCTTGATTTTATTGAATTATTAAGATTTAAAATATCTTTCCTAAAAAATAGCGTCTACTTCCCTATAATTTATTATTGCCATCTCGTGAGTCATCCGACTTATCTTACAAAACAATATATCACTGAATCTATGAGAAAGTAAGTCGGTGTAAATTTAACTGTTACCCAATCCAACGATCGGACTAAGTCGTGAGAATCTGCTTTGTGTAATCGTTTATTAGGCATAAAAAATATCGTAGATTCCGAGTTGATATGGTTTTTTGTGCCTAAAACCTTAGCCTATCGCATTACATACAGTTATGTAATGAAATTGTATTTTATTATATGTTTAACTGGTCTGGAGAAAGAGGTAAAAAATCATGATAATATAAAAAGGTGATATCTTTACTATGACTAGAATTAATACATAATAATATACCTCTAATCATCCCTTATCCTAGTGCAGTGGTTATTGATTACTATTATAATATAAACTTTTGAAATAACACACAACCTACGTACCTATATCGAGTAATCAAGATACACTGCACTCGGTAAACCATTGCAGTGCCATATGCACCATTAGGTGCGGATAAAAGAAAGAAGTAGGAGTAGAAAAAGGGAAAAGTTAAAGTATGGGTTAAGTAAAGAGGGTGTTAAAAAAGAAGATATCCAACAGTTTGTTTTTTTTAAAAATATTTTTGCTCTGAGCCAAGTACGATTAATTTGTTTATAAACGAGTGTTTTGAGGTATGAAAATATCGAACCGGGTTGTGGTTTAGTGGTACAGTCGCGGACGCGGAATTGGGATTTCTAGGTTAGTCCTACTCCACCACAACTTGTTTCCCGTTTCTGGAAAGTTATTTTTGAGAATTTTTGGAAGCAGCCCCTTAATTAAAATATTTGGGCATTTCATAAGTCCTTAAAGGCTTCATTTCAATTTAAAAAAATCGACCCAGCTGAAATCCTCATTAAAAATTTAACATACAAGATCAACACTCTCATTTGTAAGTGAATTAGATATTTGTAATTTTAGAAAAAAAATATGTGTAAATAAATCTGCAATGTAGGTTACATGTAAAACTAAAATGTATTAGTTTTTCCCTAAACTTTATAGAAAGCAATAAAAACAAATAGTAATAATGTATTGTGAAATAGTTGCGTAAAAAAGTTGAATGTATAGGCACACGGTCGGTTTAGTGAAAGTTTAACATTGTGGCCTGCAAAAGCGCCAGAGCTTTTTATAAAATAATCCCTCCATATCGCTAGTTTATAATCTAAACTTGGGCCATATTCTTGGACTTGGAATACAAATAAAGATAAATTCTCGTATTAAGCGGGGCAAGAACCGCCTTTTTTATCTTCCCCTAAGCAGGCAGTTTGGGCGACGGCGGAGCAGTAAAGAAAACTTTCTAGTCGAAGGATCAAAAATTGGGCTAAAGAACCGTACATATTTTATGATTTTAATCCTAGTGAGGGAATTAATATTCCTACTTGAGGCAACTTTGTATAGAAACTGTAGAAACAAACGCACAATAAATAATGTTTAATGTACTTTCTATTTACTTTATTACAAAGAGTGTAGGTACACAAGAAGTTGCCTAATTGTACTCACGCTTATCAAATTTTATTTTAGGTTTTCGTATGTTTTTAGTAGAAATTTATTCTTCCTAACAAAAAAAAACTGATTTATATCAATATGTTTTGTAAAAATAATTAATTAATAATAATTTTGTAAAAAGAGTTCAATTAACACCATTATGCATTTTTTAAAACTTTAAAACTGAGGTTTTTTTTGCTGTTCATAGATATACTGAAAAAAATGTGAAAAAATACGAATGACTCGGTCAGAAAAAAGCAAAGAAAAGTGGTTTTGTTAAATTATTGAAAATGACCTTAAATCTTTCTTTGTTGAACTTGAATTCCTTTGTATTATGTTATTATCTTATTCGCATACATCAAACGGATAAATTGATCCCCTTAACCTTCCAATCTGACGTGCATTGTAACATTGAAGAATATATTTATCAATTACTCACATCACTTATCGACTTGCGGTAAATTCGTTCATCTCATTGTAATCTTTCTAAGATATATTTCATGTCAAGAGAAAGAATGGAAACGTTTGTATGGCACCTTTTATCGGACTTGATATAATTATTCAAAAGTTTCGGTCCACGTTTCTTGCTCCTGTGTAACAAAGATTCTGCGAAGTGCTATCTGCTCTCTTTATAACGTCTTTATCGGAAGTGCTTCTCTTAAATATACCCCCACCACCAGCGATGGCGTGGTGGCGGCCATGTGTGTAGGTCACATAATAGAATTGCAAAGATATCACAGTTACTACGAAACTATTGTTTATATAATTTTACTATCAATTTATTAGTTATAATAAAAGCTTTCTTCTCCTTCTTAATACTACAACGACTACTAATACTTTTCATTATCTGCACCCAATGGTGCATAAGGCACTGCATTGGTACACCAAATCCAGTGTATCTTGATAATTTTATTACGTAAAAGTAGAATCCTACCTTTCTTAACAGCTTTCTAATGGAATTTCATTAAATTAATACAAAAGTTTTAAATCTAGGCTGATCATCTTGCCCTTATGTAACAAATGATCAAGATTCATTGCAGCCGGTAGTGGTTTATCATTGCAATGCCCTATGCACCATTGGGTGCGGATAAGACATGGTAGTAATTATGTTAGCCTCGTGGTGTAGAAGTTGGCACATTTAAGTCAACATGAGGAGGATTCCCGCGGGAGTCAACATGAAATATTTATTTTAATGTTATTTTCACATAAATCATTTAATCTCTGATACCTTGGATTAGCAATAAAGCGAATGACTGATCATCCTACTTTGTCCCCTTTTACCTTGGTATCTTCTGGGTCATCCGGCGAAGGCGTTTCGGCTGGCCAGGCCATATACTATGTATTCCTCCCAAGAGCCTTAACCATGTTTGCTTATTTTACAAGGCTCGGCGTCCTGGTCGTCCTGTTCACAATTCGTCGGTAGTTTGCGTCAGAGCTGTGGGACGTGGACTTGGGAGGATGCACGGGAGCTGGCGGCCGATGGCTTGGCCTGAGGAAGTTTGTGGAATCCATATTTGTGGATATGGTATAATGATGATGATGACATACTTTGTACGGTATCTAAAATATTTCTTCAGGATAAAGTTTAAAAAATGCAATGCCCTTTGCACTGAGCAAAGGTAATGGAAATTCTAAGCATAAATTATTACTAGATATTCATAAAACCAATACGATATGATTTATTTAATGACGCATCGTAATACCGAGTGATTATATTTAGGACTAAAAGTAAGTCAGTAATCACTACTACATATATCATTATTATAATTATTTTGATATTTCCTAACAGTTTTTAATATCTCTCTGTAGGCTAATGACTTTAAATATGATAAAATCGTAATTTATTGCAGTTTTGATGACGGAATCATTAAATTCTAACCTTTGAATCTATTTTCAAGAAACTTTAAAAGGGTTAAAAAAATGTGAAGTAGGTACCTACCTTTTATGTTAAATTTAATTTTAATCTTCTTTATGTTTAAACATGAGGTGCCGAACTAACCGGTATAAAAACTTTTAATAACTTACTAATATTGTACTTTAGTTTGTGGGAAAACATTTAACACGTACAATTTATTGACTAATTAATTATTATTCGTATGAGTAACATAATTTTTCATAATTCTCGATTTAAACTATATAATTGGATATTATGAGCGTATGTGGCATTTAAATAATTTTCTAAGCAGTAAAATAACTGAAAAAAAACACCAAACCTTGACACGAAAATTTGACGGATAACAAAACAGATATTACCGAAAGTTTATTTTTCTTAGTTAACTATAGTATTTACAGATTTTTTTTTTTTTAAAGTAATTTTTATTCAATGGACAAACAGCAAAATAAGTTCAAAGCTCTCGTGAAGTTTATTGAAGTTGGAGAGTGTAGTAGAAGTAATAGTATATTATCCGCACCCAATGCAAAAAATTCATATGTACCTTAATGTAATAAAATGATCAAGATACACTGCACTTGGTGTACCGATGCAGTGTCCTATGCACCATTGGGAACGGATGAGGGTCAGTAGCAGGTGAACATTATTCTTTAGTTACAATTTGACATCTCAACAGAGACGAGAAGTTTGGAAGGGAATATGGATATCTGGGCGTTTACAGGGCTTATGACCTGTCTTTGGCTGGGTTAAGTGGCCACTTGATGTATTACAAACTTTCCCATTTCACCTAGTATTTGATATCCACATCTACCAATATACAGTAAAATGGCGCGACGCTTCACATGTGAACACTCTCTGTCATCGATTGAGAAAATTGCTAAGCATTTAAGCAGAAATCTTTATCAGATATTATTGATATCTCAACAGAGACAGAGAAGCTCTGGAAACGAATGTGGGTTATCTAGGCGTTTACAGGGCTTATGACCTGTCATTGGCTGGGTTAAGTGGCCACTTGACGTAATTACAACATTCCCCATTCCGCCTGTCACCTGACAACCATGTATGACAAATTTTTGAAACTTGTATATATCTAAGATGTACAGAATAATCCACTTGCAAGTTGTATTTTCGACAGATTTCGAATATTTTAAATATTCTTTCTTTATAGTGACATCTATTGAGAATATTTGTTAAAGCATTTTTTTGGGCGATCTACTTTATTGGTGTAATTAAGGTTCGAATCCGAACTTGATTACCTACTAGCAGACGTCTGAAGATGTCTCTTCAATTTATTTTTACTTTTTTATTTTAACCAGTAAATATTTTTGAACAAAACTTTGAATGAATACAAATACTTGTAGACGAGATGGTTGTCAGGTGACAGGATACATATCTGCCAATATACAGTAAAAATGGCGCGACGCTTCACATGTGAACTCTCTGTCATCCATTGAGAAAATTGCCAAGCATTTTTAGCAGAAACCTTTATGATTGCAAGTGCGATGCTTACCGAATAATATCACCTACTAGGAAACGCCTGAAGATGAATCTTCAATTTGTTATGCTTATAATCTTTACCAGCTAATTTTTATAAACAACATTTTGAGTGTGTCCAAATACTTGAAGACAAAAAATGGATTTCACCAATTACGGGGTAATAATTACAATTTGACATCTCAACAGAGACGAGAAGTTTGGAAGGGAATATAGATATCTAGTCGTTTTACATGGCTTATTTTATACGTAACACGCCATTCACGATAAATACAGAACGATTCGCTTAAAGAGTGGGCTTAAATACCTATGGATTTCAATCAAAATATATTATTTCTTAAATATTTAAATTTAAATAATTTTTCTGTAACTTTATGTTGTATATATTTCTATGATAAATTTATAATTTTTGTTAATGGGCACCCGATGACAAACTGCAATAATTTGCGGTTTATCGGGACGGCATTTATTTTAAAGTTATGATTACTTCTTTAATAAAGAATCATTATTTTAAAAAAATGGAAAAAAATCATTTAAAAAAATATTTTAAAAACCCATACCTTACAATGAGTACCTACCTATTCTGCAAATTTCGTGAATTTCATCTCACGTAGGTTACGTGCGCTAGTGTTTTAAAAAAAAAAAAAATTTATAAGTATCCATTTCTATTATATTTTACGTGTCCATATACGCATAATGATACTTTACTCTCCGCTTTAACTGGCGCCTATTACATAGATATCCTCATCTAAGCAATAGATCCTACAGAATGCGTTGTCGTAGGACCAGTAATTACTATGGCATCTAGTAGCCATAGAATAACATCGAACCCATGCACTGCATCCAGCTACCCGGCTTATGTATTTACATTAATTGACATTAATACTGTAAATTTTTGGTGGTGGACCACGACAAAGGCAAAATCAATTAACAAGCCCATACAACAAGCCTAGGAGCCGGGAGATAAATATATCTGTTAGTGTTTTATAGAGGAACGGGTCAGGTAATGTTGAGGCGAGAGACGTCTGCTCTTAAGGTAATTCAATGTAAAAGTGATGTTTAGTTAAACGTAAAACCATTAGTTATGTTAGTCGGCTTCGGCGTCAATATAAAGTATTTATTTGAATATGTAATACACATAAACATATTTCATATTATTTGATGATACTTTATACAGGCGCTGAAGCGTAATACCAAATCATCTTGAATTAATTCAACAGATGATCAAGTTTCACTGCCTTTGTGTATCAATGCAGTGCCCTATGCACCATTGAGTGCAGAGGGAAAGTAGTAGCCCGTCAGTCGGTTAAGCACATCTTACTGTGTGTAGATTATTTTTTTCATTTCTTCTTAACTTCATTTCAGTTTTTATTTTTTAAATGAAAATTCTAAAGCAAAAGGCTGAATTCGATAATATTTTGCAATAATCAGAATGCACCGCAAACATATAATACAATTTATTTAAAAATAAAATAAAGGTAATGCCTATCAACCATTATTAAACTAGTTACATTCCCTTTCTCGCTAACTTTATTCTTAAAATAATCTAGTTCAAAAAGAAGCATTAATTTGCTGTGCTGTGAGTTGTAAAATTAAAATATGGCAAGTGTGATATTGCTATATTGTATTATTTCAAAACATCTAAAAACGATCCATCGCAGTTGTATATATAATTTGTGTATGGTTATGGTCAGTATATTGTTTTTGTATTTCTCAAAACCGACTAAATACCGATTACAACTACTACTACTTTTATTTATCCGCACTCAATGGTGAATAGGGCACTGAATTGGTACACCAAAGGCAGTGAGATAATACCGACTAATGAAATCAAACAATTTTTATAAACTGACTCTACATTTTGCATTTGTATTAAAATCCAATAGAAGTCTGTTTGTCATAATTGATTTACAAATCTGCATCGTTATTACGGTATTGATGCAAAATTACTAAAGCGATATCGCACAGTACCATTTGCAACAGCGCCAGCGGTGTAGCGAACCGTAATAATAACGAAAACAAAATCGGAAAATCTAGTCTGAATGTAAAATCGCAATAAAATCATAGTATATTGGTTAATCCTGAACATCCCACATTATCTCAAACAGATATCAACGAAGTCGCCGCCACCGCACGCTTTAATTTATTGCTCTGTCCAGTGACCGAGCTCGGCCGAGCCCTCCGCTCTACTCGCGCGGCATGGGACAAAATGTCCTATAAATCTGCCGGCCGCGGCGGATCCAGCGCGGAGGAGGGGGGTATGGCGGGTGGAGGGGAGCGAGCACCGTGCTGACGCTGACGGCTCTCGATAGCGGGAAGATTAGAGGTGATTTTAACATACAATTTATCCGATTTGCAATACAATAGATTAGGCAACTGCTTTGTCACACTTTTTACAAAGGGATCTTAACTTTATATTTCCCATCCCACAAGGACGTCTGGACAAGGACATTTAAATGTCATCAATAAGTAATTCCTTCTTTTCATTCATTCGTTCATCCACTATCCGCTCCACATAAATATGGAGTATCAAGTTTTTATAAATCACCTCAAATTGACAATTTTCATGCGTTTTTCCAAATCGAACCCGCGTCCTATATTTTTGACGTAAAAATCTGACGAATGTCAGCAATATTAATGTCAAGGATTCCACTGCCGTAAATTAATATTACGGTTGTTATAAGTTTTAATGATTTATTAAGTATAGTATCAATAGAAAAACAACGTCAATCAAAAATATATCTATGATAGGGTCAAAACGGAATCCAGTTGCATAGATAAATAAGTCAAGCAATTATTTCACAAATCAAGTGAATTCATTGCTGCATTTGATTAATGAATAAGGATAATGCATGGCAAATAAATTGCTGTGTGATTCATATGTATAATTTTTATAAAAAATACCTTATCGTTTCCTAATTGGTAAATAATTCAAAGAAACGTAAATTTATGTGACCAACAACAGTTTTCTCACAATAACCGTCAGTAAATTCTTCTAACATAGGTATTTAGAATTTAGACATTTGAATTTTTTTGCTAAGGAATGTGAATGGGATTTTGTGAGACATATTGTCTGAGCAAATGGTTTCCAAACATATGTATTTTACCTCTCATTTGAAGAATCAAAAGTTCTAGATTTTTTAAATGATAGTGGTGCAATATGAGAAAATCGAAAATTGGCTTTGTTTTTATTGATTGACAAAGTTTACAGTATTGTAATTTTTTCAAAGCAAGGTTGATTGTTGAAAACGCATGAATTTTAAATTTACATTCACGAATTATTAAAACGATAAGTTCCTTTTGGTTTAGCATCGCAGGAAATTTTTTCAATGAAAAAATTGTGTTCTACAAAAAATTGCTAATTTTTATAAATGAAAAAATATGCGACGGCATAATATTTTTTTAATGTTTTTTTTCACAAGAAAAAACTAAATTTTAATACATTTTTCCAAATCGTTCATAGGATGCATTTTTTGCGTTAAAACAACATAGGTTAGTATTGGCCTTGGATCCGCCACGATGAGAACTCTCTGGTAACTTCGTCCGAACGAGGATCGGAAAATGGAAGAAGGACTTACCAAAGCTGGACTCAACAAGGGCGGAAATGACGATGAAGGACCACCAGGAAGGGCGAAGTATCCTGGAATACTCTGGAAACACCACGTCGAACTGACGGGGCGGGGGACACAAAACGAAAGGCACAGCACACTATTACTCACTGTTTCGGGAAAGCTTGGAGATGGAGCGAGTACGACGAGAGAGGGTTGGTGGAAATGAACGAAGGAAGAACAGGTCTTGGATTTCACAGGAAGAACGGATGATGACGAGTTCGAGGTAATGTTGCTGCGCTGAGCGAATATTCGAGACTGAATTGGAAAACGGGTGACAAATCGAAATGAAATGGATGAAGGTAGGAAGTAAATTTTGGAAGGAATTCGAACTACCTATCACCAGAGAGTATCAATAATGCCAAACAAGGCCTATTGCATTTTTTTTTCATTTCGCACTTTCTCTCTCCTTTGTAAATGTTACGCCCCTCCCCTCCTCAGACAAGCGCGCTTCGTAGTTTGAAAATCACCGGTCAATGTTTTATATTATGGTTGTCTAAATTCTTCAATTCTATCTGCATTATTTGACGATAATAGGAATAAATTAAAACTTAAAAGTAACCTAAATAATTTCATCAACCTTTTCAATTCAGAATATTCTTTTTTTAATATGTAGCGCACCAGCCAGGTCATCGTTGCAACAACATCAGAATTTCAATTGAGTTGCAACTGTAATTTGCAAAATTATTTTCTTCAATTACGTTTTAATGTATGTACTTAACTAATGTGTATGTAATGGTTATCTTTTGTAATAAACACAGGCGGCTTCGTAATTTATTTGATTACTGCTTGCACAAAAAGGGTTTATGCACTTACTTTCTCGAATAGTTTTTTTCTAGTTATTTACACTATACACTATAAACTATCAAGATGTTATTAAAATATTCAAGTTATTAATATTTACAACTATGTTATTTTTCTAAGTACCTACTTTGTGAAATCAACAAACGGGTTCTTGGAAATCATTAAATTAACTATTCAATAAAAGATTTTCCATTAAGTAAAATGGAAAGCTTGTAAAAATTGTTTGTATTTAGTTCGCAAGTGAGTTTGAAGTGTTTTATAATGTTTAGCCATTTCGAAACAGAATCGAAAAAACATATACACAGACAAGCATTTGAGAATGTCAAGGGTTAGGCTAACTGAGTTTTAAACACCGTGTTATAGTACCTACTGTGCCTACCTAAAAATCCATATTCATTCATTTTGTAATGTTTGCCAGAACGGCGCGGCGGGAAATTAATGGCCCGAACCCGGGTTCAGTCTCTAAGCATCGGAGAACCTATGTATCCAATGTCCCGAACTTTGTTCGCAAGTGATTTCAGACGTTTTACTGTATTAAACGTATACCTACACATTAAAACCACATGCAAAGTTTAAAACATTGCACACGTTAAGATCGCTTGTTGAAAAAGACGTAATAAAAGAAATAAGGCGGTATAAACAAATAATTTGTTGATGTAGGGACTGCGGATGTCTCACGAGATCCGTTTTTGCCTGTTTAACAAATGTTCAGGTTCCTGTTTCCCTAAACGATCACTGCTAACAATCCATCAGCTGACTACAGAACTACAGGACTATATTATGACGTAGATGAGGAACACTCAAGTTAGATAGGGTTGATTTTTAAAATTCGCTATAAGGCATCGGTTATGTTTAGCTGATGTGCGACGCGTTTCGGTATTTATATTCCACAGATTTATATAACTAGAGAATAAGAATACTCTAGGTAAGCACTTACTGTTTTAACGTGAAGAATAATGTGTCAAGCGGTAGGATTTACGATCATTTAGGTACTTTTAAAATGATTAGAAACGATTTCCACGACCCGTTGGGAAATTGCCGTGGCATCCCGCTACATAAATAGTCCAGATACCAAACACTAAGTGCATTAAACTAACACGAACATGCATCATAAAACAGTACTTAACCTAATGCAACGACATCACTTGGAAACGGGTGGGGATTGTGGGCGTCGAATGGAAAACCACATATTTCCAAAAATGCACATTTTTAATGGGCTTAATCGAAGTTCTAGTGTGACTCTGGACGAGATTACAGTAATAAGATGAAATTTTTTTTATGCCACCGTCATTTAGGACTACCGCAAACCTGCTAAAAGAGATGGGTGGACAGTAAGTTGGAAATTTACATCTCAGAAGTTGTATATATCTAATATCGTGTTAATTTTTTTGATTTTCTAGCTCTTTTTTATGGCAATTTTATAGTAATTAGCACGTCGAACGTCGAACTACCATGCAAAGTTTTTTATTTCGATTTTCGTAAGGGTCAAATAGTAATATTTATTAAAATGTGATGTTACAGATGCATACTTTTTTTGTATGTTTGTTTGTTTGTTTGTATATTTTATTTAGCTATATTTTTTTTGTGTGATATCGTAGCCGTAGAAATGAAGCGTAAAACTTTTTATATTAGATTAATAAATGATTAAATTATCAACATACCTACAAACACTACACTTAGCCATAATCGTAAAATCATCCCCAGCTGGTCTTGATGTTTTCTACGCATAGAATTTGAATTAAAATTGTATGCAAATTATAAACTTGTGTAATTCAGACTAATTTTCACAATTATGACATTCAGCCTTTGAGAACCAATGCAGTGCCCTATGCACCATCAAACAAAAGAGAGAAAGGAACGAATAGCATTGATTGAGTCGGCCTTTATTTTATAGAACTCCATATCGTATTGATAAAATTCAGCTTGAATTTTTGATTCTATTTGTTTAGTTTGAAAAGACTCTGACAAGGCCAAACAGCTGTCATTAAATAAAATAAAATAAATTTAACCGAAGAGGGAATAACAAACAGGTTAAAATGGACATGGCTTGTTTCGCAATACAGCTCCATAATTTACATTTCTGTGAAAAATACTCCAACACCCTTGGGGTGAGATCGGCTTGGGTTCAGTCGCGTAAAACATTCGACTCATTGTTTGAACAACTTAGCCAAGTATGATTTCTCAGACTGTGTTTTTAAGCGTTCGCTGCAAGTTTCCTACAGACAAAAGCAAATACTTTCATACAGAGGAGGTGCAAGGAATAACAGAAACGGGCACTCAATTCTACCAATCCAGTTATGGCATAATTTAAAGTGCAAATGGCAATATTAAATGGGCGGAAATAAAATTGTTTGTTTTTGTAAAGGTTTTTATATTTATTTTTTGTCACAAGCTTAATACGTTTATTATTTTTATTTATAATGTGTGAAATTCCCATATTGAAAAATAAACATATATAGGTATTGAAAACATCAACAGAAAACTACGACTATTTCAGGAGACGAGTAAAACTATCTAAAACAATTGAAAAAATCTTCGTTTGCATTGAAAATTTACTTTGTTCAGATTGCGAGCTTTATTTTGAATAGTGACTATCGGAGCCAGATCATTGGCATGGGTCTCTACTGATTGAGTCGCCATCCCATTATTGTGTTGATTATATAAAATGTGAAATGCAATAAATAAATAAATAAATAATAATAAATATTTAAAAAAATATTTTTATCATTCACTTGCGCCGGTCCTGGTTGTCTCCTGAAGACAATGAGATTTTCTGCTCTCTCACGAGTCATTTTAATTGAAAGGGGAAAATATTGCTAGCAGAAATATTAAAACTTCATAGAACCACTTTTATCCATTGCTCTAGTCTCTGTACTCCAGAATATTCCATTTATACTCCAAAACCTTCCATTTACACTCCAAAATCTTCCATGTTCACTCCAAAACCTTCCATCTACACTGCAAAACCTTCCATCTACAATCCAAAACCTTCTAGACGGTTCCATTTTGTTGTTATACTGCTAACTTTATTGCCTTACTGTCCAGAGGAACTTATTTTTTTACCATTATGAAATTCGAAAAATATATATTATGTATTCATTGTATTCTCAAATGACTAGTAAAAACCAAAATATGTTTAACAACATTTTGAACGTATACAAATACTTGTAGACAAATTACTGGATTATACCCATGCTGGGCTGATATCAGATATTATTGATATCCCAACAGAGACAGAGAAACTCTGGAAACGATTGTGTGTTATCTAGGCGTTTACAGGGCTTATGACCTGTCATTGGCTGGGGTCAAGTGGCCACTTTGATGTACTACAACATTCCCCAACATACCACACCAATAAGATAGATTGCCAAAAAATGCTTATGTTACTAGAGAGAAAAAATACTAAAAACTGTCGAAAAACCAACTCAAAATGTGGATACTTCTGTACAAACTCAACATACATAGAAGTTTCAAAAATTTGACATATATGGTTGTCAGATGATGGGCGGAATGAGGAATGTGTGTAGTACATCAAGTGGCCACTTAACCCAGCCAATGACAGGTCATAAGCCCTGTAAACGCCTAGATAACCCACATTCGTTTCCAGAGTTTCTCGGTCTCTGTTGGGATATCAATAGTACAAAAGTATGTTATTGAATTGTAATTAAATAATTCCTCACTCGACTATCAATGACTAATGTTGATTTGTAGATAAAAAAGATTATTTTTTCAGAAGTTTACGCCAGAACTACCGGACGTAGGAGAATGTACTGAAACTGGCGGACGATCTGATCGTTTTATTGTTACTTCGTCGAATCGACGAAAAGTGAGTATCGTTTTATATCTTCATGCTTAAATAACCACATTAGGACTAATTTACGTGTTTTAAAACGTCCGATGCATTCTGTGACTGGTATATTAGTGAAAAAACACCCCAAAAACAATGGTATCTAATTATTGTTTCCTCTACAACTTCCATAACGTTCCACACAATGGATGTTATTGCGGAAGTAGTCGGAATTCGTTATTGTAGGTTAGTCAATTAGTGGAACTTGGATAAAGAATCTTTTACCGTGTGTGTCATGGCGTCTGACCATCTTTTATAATAAAAACGTATTTTATAAACAACATTTTGAGTGTGTCCAAATACTTGTAGACAAAAACTGGATTTCACCCATTACGGGCTAATAATTACAATTTGACATCTCAACAGAGACGAGAGAATTTGGAAGTTTGGAAGTATTTTAATAAAAAAATTCTGTTACACTTTGATTGATAGTCATGATGATGGGATTCGAAATTTCTATTTCCAGACTATGATTCGTTGCACTCAGTGTACCAAAGCAGTGCCCTATGCACCATTGGGTGCGGATAAGGGTGTGTGTAGTAGTTGTATTATTACAATGTTTTCAAAATCACTTGCTTAAAATAAATCCATTCATGTTAAGTATAGGTTTGACTTTCAGTCTGGTAGTCCAGAGCCGTAACTTCTGTCATCCGGTGGAGCGACCGACACGCAGGCAATAAGCCCGAAAGCCGTGTTAATCGGTAACCGCATTTCCTTTCCCTGGAATATCGAGTTTCTCCATACAAAAAATACTTTTCGGAAACCATATCCTCTCTCGCGGATCGTCAGAGCCAGAGAGAAGAAAGCAATACTTGCCAAATCACAAAAAAATACACCGAACTGTTCGTTTTCGTACAGCTTTCAAATTAAATCACCCTTTTACAAAATACCTGATATGAAAACATTTTTGATGTATTCTTTCTGAGTGCACTTATACAAGTAGTAATAAGCTACATTATTATTTAGTTTTTTTATGCCTGATGACAAATTGTAGAACTGTAGTTAATCGGGCAATTTTTTTTCCAGTTGTTTGATTTTTAAAGATTATTGTTAATTTTAATTTTAATAAAATGAGCAAACCAATCATGCCAATGATTGGTTAGCTATGTGCTTTTCAAATAGTCGTGAAAAAATAACTGTGAGCTCAGATAAGCAGGAATTTTGGGCTGCAAGTAGTCGGAAATAACTGTGGAGTGGGAAACAAGTTGTCGGCATATTCGAAAAATTCTAGTCCAAATCTACCACTAGACCACAATGATGTTAAAATTTTAGATTTTTTTAACAAAAAAATGCCATATCAATCAACAAAATACAAATTTAAAATCACCTGCCTTTAATATGGATTTTATTTAAGGCACCATATCATTCATCTGAAAGATTAATTTTTGGGGCGCAATGCCCTAGATTCGTGTATTATAAAATTATATTCATTTTAAAATGTAAGAAACATCAACCGATTTCTATCCTGTTTACGAGACATACACATTTATGTTCAATTGTGTTACATAAATATTATACCTAAATTACATTAACGCCTGTTAGTAAACCTTTCAAAAGTAATGATTGATTACATAGGTAATTTTTTATGCTCACCCATGTAGGTATAAAAAAGCTGTCGCTTTCTATCCAAACCTAAAAAATTAGTTGACAATACTTCGGGAATAAACTTTTTGGTCGTGAGCAAATAATCCAATATCTCAAAGAAATGCAGACTGTATCTTATTGAATGATCGATGATGTGAGAATATTATTCATATTTCATACAATATAATATTGAACAATCCCATAAACTTTGTAGCTTTAGATTTTGACGCTGACTGTAACCGTTTTCGGATTTAGCTTATTCAAACATTTTCCATTTGTGGAGAATTTCATATTTGTCGCAATCCCCTTTTAATACTGTTTAATGGAATAATGATTGTGCAAATTTTGATTATAGGGTGTTATTAAACGAACAGAAAATTTGAAACTCGAATTTTTATCAGAAAATTCAGATTTAAGAATAGTCTTATAGTAATAACTTTGGTCAGATTAGATAATTAGCGTTTGGGGTATTCTTGAAGTGTTTTTGTAACATGTTACGTAAAACAAATTATCTTTAATTTTTTTACATAAACGCGTCCGAAGATTTAAGTAATGTCATGTACCTTTAGCTCATATTAGCTTTTAAAAAATCAATCTTACTACCCTTTTAAAATGGTCGATTTTGTTCCTAACGTATCTGTGATACTTTTGAACAGTGTGGGCCAAAAAAATCTTTTGAATGAATGTCACATTACACATTGACTTTAGTTTACAGATTGAAAATGAATGTTTTAAAACTTTTTATGTTTCAAGTGCAGATCTAGTGCTTATGCTGAAAAACTATAGTTTATAGATGGAAACTAGATGGTCTTAAGTATTATGAATATGAAACCGGTTATATGAGATGTGCTTTAAATAAAACGATACACGTTAAAACCACTTTTCAGTAACCACATTTTTAAACAAACCACCAGATCGGAAACTTCTTAGCTTACTTGGGCATAGAAAAAGCATTTAAAGTCAACCACCAACATGTATTAAATAGATAAGTCTGTCAGTGTTGAATTCGTGTGGTTAAAATAGGTTCCAAACACCATTTTACCTAGCTTCGACACAAATTACCTGACAAGAACGTGTCGTGGTTCCTCGTCTGATGGGTAAAAAATTGATACCTTATATTTTATTGCCCCCAAATAAATCGAAGAAAAAACGGAATGTGGTGCACGTAGGCATGTATCTTCATTTTTTATTATATCTACCAAATATTTTGTTATTAAGACGTGATCAGCGGTTTTGACTAACGAAGTAGGTAGGTACATAATAATTTATATACTTGTACATTCTAATGCATACCTTCTTAAGCACGTAGGATTTGTTGTTTAATAATGTGATACACGAATCTTCACAT
Source organism: Micrasema minimum (assembly GCA_022494985.1). NCBI lineage: Eukaryota > Metazoa > Arthropoda > Insecta > Trichoptera > Brachycentridae > Micrasema > Micrasema minimum. The sequence continues at coordinate 23,213 of JAGVSP010001635.1, forward strand.
TTAGTAAGCAGGTGTGTATTAATTTTTTTCCCTATATTGTAAGCTTAGAGAACCACAATGGCAAAAACAAACACGTATACAAAATTTTATTTGGTTATTTATTGACAAAAAATCTGTTATCAAACACGTTGAAATTTAATACTGAAGCAGTTATCTAAAAATATCTAAAAACGCACTCCTATTAACATTGTCAACAACTAAGTTAATAGCTAGCACAAACTAATCTCAACAATATATTATTACCTGTATATTTAAAAAAAACCATCGGTTTTTATACATATCTACCTTGTACAATAAAAAAATACTGTAAATCATTTTCGCACACACACGAATTATCAATGATAACAGATAACACACAAGCCACGGAATGTTATTAATTGAATTTTCTTAATACCCTGTGGGTACACACATGAATGCATTATTATTTTTTTACGAATGCATCCAACTGCACGGGCGGTGATACGGTGTAAGCTAACGTCATTAAAGTTAACTATATTGTTAGCGTTACAATAGTCCCGGGTGACATGAGGACAAACAAGAAAAGGTGTGATGAATTGGGATGATTTGTCATTCCCAAGGTGTCGTTATAAAGACGTCCTGTGCCAATCTTGTGCGAATTTCTGCAGATCTGGGGTGACTTTGTGACAGTGCGGATTATGGCTGGAGACGCGGGGATGAAGGCAGTCGAAAGTCATTTATCAGCACTCAAGTGGGGCAAAGTTACCCCTGTTTACCTAATGGTCAGTGTTGGATTGAAATACACTAATTAAATTCTACATCTATTTCGAAGAAGATAGAAAAATGTTTGCTTTTTCGAATTGAGGCATTAGATGACTTTTCAAGCCATGTAAAAATGATTATGATAATAAAAGATTACAAATTTCTGTACGAAAATTTAAATATTCTATTTTATTTTTCTAAATTGGTAAGATGTAATTACGCCACGCTAATTTTTAAAACATTTTTTTAAGAAATCTGTGCAATCTCATGATATTTGCACTCATTTCAATTAGCAAACACTGTTTTTAATGAAACCTAAGCGGTTTGTGCTTGAAAATGGGAAGCAAGTTTAGTGGTGACAAAGGCAAGTGGAGGGATCGGATGCTTTTCGTACCATACATAATCTTAAGATTGGAACTAAGAAAAAAGAAAGATAACTAGTTATTTACGAGAGAATTCCGATACTGAAATGCGCTGGTACATAACCAATCACCATTCTCAAATAAACTTTTTACAATAGATCTTAAAAGATTTGTAGTTATTCGGTTATATACATGGTGTTCATAATGTTAAATGTACATAATATTAATATAACATGCGTGAAATCCAGTTTTTGTCTACAAGTATTTGGACACACTCAAAATGTTGTTTATAAAAATTAGCTGGTAAAAGTTATAAGCATAACAAATTGAAGATTCATCTTCAGGCGTTTCCTAGTAGGTGATATAATTCGGTAAGAATCTCACTTGCAATCATAAAGGTTTCTGCTAAAAATGCTTAGCAATTTTCTCAATGGATGACAGAGAGTTCACATGTGAAGCGTCGCGCCATTTTACTGTATATTGGCAGATATGTATATCAAATACTAGGTGAAATGGGGAATGTTGTAATACATCAAGTGGCCACTTAACCCAGCCAATGACAGGTCATAAGCCCTGTAAACACCTAGATATCCATATTCCCTTCCAAGTTTCTCGTCTCTGTTGAGATGTCAAATTGTAACATGCATCATTTACGTCTTCCGTATATAGTTACACGTTACACAAGCCACCGAGATATCAAAAGCTCTCGCGATTGTTACTAGTACTTAATCAGGTAACGCAGACAATGGAATATTAAGGCCAAGATTAATGAACACACGCTGTTTATAGGACGATCCAGAGTGCCTAGCATATCGAGTCGAACGCGAAACGTTCAAGAGAGTTTGTCTTGGATTTGGAAAAAAGGACGAAAATAGACTTATCTCTCAATGTGTGGTATAAGTGTACGACTGTCGATATTAGAACGGAAAGCAAGGCTGAGATAAGCATTTTCGACAAAATTAAAAAGCACTACAGGATTACGATGGTTACGTCTTGTGGAGAGAATGAATGATGAAAGTATGGCAAAAAAAATGTTGCTAGTGTAAGAAATGCTAGAAAGATATGGCATGATGAAATAGAATAATGTAAGTCCTTGAAAGTGGTCGCGTGAATATAATGTTATTTTTATTGATACAAAGTTAACAAATTTATTTGAATTTGGAATAACTATTGAAAATCTGTGGAAAAATGTCATTTTAAAGCTTGTCCTTTTAAAACTTCTATTAAAAATAAATCGTCGGCGTCGCTGTGAACTCAAACCGGCATATATTTATCGTATATGTATGTACCGTTTATTTCTTTTATTAACTCGGATTTGTATAATGTACGGATTCGTCAAAATTTTATTATAAACAGTAAAAGCAGTAGTGCGAAAACTTCAAAGCGCTCTGTTGAAAAATGTCCATTCTGCATTATATGCCGGTTTGATTTCAAATCGACGATATATTACTGATTCACAACAGCTTACTACAATACATATATATGTGTAAATTCACCTGAACGATTCGCATTTGACCCGATATGCCAAACACCCAGAATCGGCTTCATTATCACTCGTATTCCCGAAGATAGGGTCTTTAGTCTTTAGTCTTTACTACGGAATAAATGGACTGCGGATAATGGTCTATTTGACTACGGTATTTGGTTCCCACTGTTATTACAAAGTTATCAACTTCACGAAGTTGCATTCTCATTCGTGTATCAATGTTAAAATTAATCATTGGATCTCATGCTTGTGAATGTTGAATAATTTATTGCATTTTCATTGCATACAATTTGATCATAAAGCATCAGGTTGCGGTTTCCTGGAAGAATACTGATGATAATTCAATGGTTTACGTCAGAACTACATGACTTATACCTGACTTGGAAGACGCATGGGAACTGACTTTGACAGCCGATGGCTTAACTAATAAGCTAAGCAGTTTGTGGAATGCATATGCTCTACATACTAAGTAATACCACTTTTCTAATATCATTTCACTTATATCATTTCGACATTAATGACGTTTAAATAAATATTGTTGTTACTTTTAATACTTGGGGTCCCTCGCATAGGTATTACGATTTTTAATTGTTTATTTATTCCGATTAATCTTAAACGCTGGATTTAATCTATTGCTTCATTATAAAGAAAACATGTCTATCATGTTATCATCATCATCATCATACTATATCCGCTTCCTATGTGGAGCCCATATTCCACAAACTGCCTCCAGGCCAAGCGATCGGCCGCCAGCTCCCGTGCATCCTCCCAAGTCAAGTCCACGTCCCGCAACTCCGACGCAAACTGCCGACGAATTGTCAACAGTGGACGACCAGGACGCCGAGAACCTGATGCCTTGTAAAATAGGCAAGCATGGTTTTAGGCTCTCGGGAGGCATACGTAGTATATGGCCTAGCCAGCCGAAACGCCTTCGCCGGATGACAGTAGATACCAAGGGTTGCTGTGTCCGTTACCTCACCTCTGTGTTCCTTACAAAGTCAGCCACCGCACACCTAAAATTCTTCTAAGACACCTATTCTCAAAACTCAGAAGTCTGCTATCTTGGGCCCTGGTTAGGTGCCGCGAATCGCAGCCGTAGGGAACAGGTGTGATGCAGGAGTTATAAAGGCGGCAAAATTAATTATGGACATATTAATAATAACAAAAGCCAAAAAAAAAACTACTTTATAAATCAACATTTAAAAGAACTGTCGCGTAGTCCATTCATTGAATTCTAAAAATCATTGCACACCTATACTAATACTTTTCTGAGTTACTTGTCAAAACTCCAAATTTTGCTATGCTGGGCCCTAGTTAGGTGCCACGACTCTCCATAGACATAAAGGAGAACAAGTGTGATGTAAGCTTTAAACAGGCGGTATTTTGTTTCAACCGAGTAGAGACAGCCTTCGTACTGTCAGCAGCTTAGGTACGAACGTAGACCTAACTTGTGACGATTTACGGTAACTGTAACGATAAGCTGATTGTAAGGCTTGGATTTTTTTATAGGATGCATGATGATGATGATGATTTTTTTAAATCGATGAAATTATTGAATACAAAAAACCCTTCAAAAACTTTTGGTTGTCTGTAAAGTCGGTTTACGGACGATAATTTTACGTGATAACGTCATAAGAAAACATTGATGAAAAATAGCATACTTTAATGAATTGAATTGAATTATTATTACTGAATTTTCATTATTTTGTATAATACAAAGCAGGAGTTAATGGAAAATTTCAATTTTTTCCATAAATTATCATTTTTTTGCAATCGTTAATTTAACTTTCACTTTGTAGCTTGTGTGCTGCTGTTGTCTCCCTTCTACTCGGACGCATCGGCCGATGGAGTGGAAGAGAGATAGATGCGTCACAAACCGAACGCTTAGGGCGATCGTGCCTCTCTATCGCTTGTTCCGCGCTCTCGCTTGCACACTCGGCTCAGGCAGAACGTCACAATGAGTCATGCTTTTTCGTGTGTGCAGCCGGCGTTCATCGATTTATTAGACGTTATCACGTAAAAAAATAAAAATACATCCCAAATACGGGTAGATTAGTTGACATAATTATTATACTACAGTCTACAGTGTATTACAGAAACATAAATATTGAACGTTTAAGTATTTATATATTTATTTTAGAAATGGATTAAGCCATGAGGTGCCATGTAACTTCTACGGTCAGCCATAATGTCGCATATTTATTAAATGATTTCCGTTACACGAAAATGTAAACAAGCGACATCTTGTAAATTTACACAAATTGTTGACACGATTAAAATATTTATGTGACTCCCATACAAATTATGCCTATGTTATTACTACAATATCGTTTGATTCATGATAGGAATATCTTTAAAAATAACATTTCCTCTAGTCTTGTGTATAATATAAATACACCGTGTTACAAAACTCGGCGTACAAGCGGGAAACCAGTGAATCTACATCATATTTGGAGTCGATTTCGAAGAATTTTTTTTTTTTATTTGACCCATAGTTTCCGAGAAAATTGAGTAAGATGTTGATTTTTTTTTTTCGAGAAATTTTTACAAATGGCTACCAATATAATTTATTTAGTCAAATTAAAACTATACATAAAGAAAACAATAGCAAAAACCTAATTTAAATAAGAATTTGTGTAATTTTACTTAGTCTGCGTTACTTATTGAAGCTTTTACGAGTTTTTTTTTTCAACCAAAAATTCAAATACCATATGTTGTCGACTCCAAATATGATGTAGATTCACCAATTTTCTGGTTGTACTACGAGTTTTGTTACACCTTGTATGTTTACACCTACATTAAGTTCCTTTGATCTTTGATCAAAATCTGTTATAAATATTTAAATTTTAGGGTTTATATGATTATTATGAATAGTAGTTTTCCGGCTCGCGGTGTAGGGTTCAAATACTATGGAGGTCAACATAAAATACATATTTAAAATGTGGTTTTTCACATGTGTATTTGAAACACTGAAGCATTGAAGCGTATGACTGATATCTTGCCTTCTTTATTCTTAAATTATTAATATTCTTTGCAATGGTTAATTACTTCCTAAGGAGTGCCCAATGCACCATTAGGAGCGGATAATGGAATGAATAAATTTTTTTTTTTTTTTTTTAATTTAAAATTGGAACAATCATCTTAGTTTTTTTTTAAAATATGAATGGTGTAGGTAACGTTGACCTTCTTTTACATAAAAAAGTGTGAAAAAAGTAACACGCACGCTGTAACTAAACAATGCATCGGGGCTTCTGAATAACAATACAGCGGCACACGCTTCCATCTCATTTTTTTGTATTGCGTGAGTTGAAAAAATAATGGTTGCCTAAAACGTTTACACTGCTTTCCTAAAATATTAAATATATCGAAAAACGGTTTGAATGGAAATAATACAACCTCTGTGAATTTTGTACTGCATACAATGTAACCTAGACTTATATTTTTGTAGCATACCTTTAAAATTTGTCAATTAATACCATATTTTATTGTCATGAAGTCCAGAAGATAGTGAATTTGAGCTACCATGTCTGTGGTGCGGAAACAATGACTCTTACCAAGCAATCCTCCAATAAAATTCACAATTGCTTGGAGTAACATTACGAGACCGAAAAAGGAGTGATTGGATCCGACGCCTAAGTTCGACGCCGATCAAGGTTTGCGACGTGGTACGTGGTAGAAAGAATTGCTTAGTTGAAGTGGGAATGGGCTGATCACATAGCCAGAATGACGGACGATAAATGGACGAGACGTGTTCTGGTATGGAGACCTAGAAACCCAGGCCCTCAAGAACGTCAACCGAAGAGATAGATGAACGATACCAAGAAGTACGGTGGATGGAGACGGTACAGGATCGGAAGGAGTTTTGCGGGCTGATATGATAATAACGAATTCTTTATTTTATTGCCTGGTAGTGTAAGAGACAGTAAATTTGTGCTAACATGGTGGCATAAAATATGTATTAATTGAAAAACTTTTTCTTTAAAAACAAAAGGTTTATAGAATTCACTTTGGCCAGTATTAGTAATTTAGTGTTTTCTGCCACAAAACTTCGAAAAAATTATCTATATAAAAACAATATATACTAGGCTACTTATGCACGAGATCACGATTCCTGACACAACTTGGTCAATATGAAATATTATAATTTAATTTCGATTTTCACATAAAAAAATATTTTATAAATGATACCTTGGACTGACGCTGAAGCACAAGACTGATTATTTATCTAATAGCCGGATAAATCATATAGAATCGGTGCAACATCGCCTGCTAAGAAAATAGCATGGATGATTGGCCTCGAGAGGGGAGACTACAATTAAAAAGAAATGGAGTCGATGTTAAAAATCTCTACTCTACCAAAACGTAGAAATAAAATTGACTCCATATTTATGTTTAAGTTACTGAATGGCTTAAATGATGAACCATCGTTACTGGAACAAGTGACATTCAATGTACCGATCCGCCGGTTGCGAAATAATGAAGTGCTGTTCCTCGAACAGCACAGCACAAACTATGGCTTGCATGCACCAATGTCCCGATGGTGTCGCATTGTAAACTCGAGACAGGATCTGGACTTTTTTGGTGTTAGTTTTTCCAGATTTAAACAATCACTAAAATAGACCAGATCTTGTCTCGTGGTAGTTCTAATAAATGTTTACTTAAAATTTTGTCCTAGCTTTTATTTCCTTAATTGTATCTTATTTTAATTGTCCTTTGTATATATGTGTTAGAATAATTTTATGTTTGAAATGGAATTAAGTCCGTAAATAAAATTTAATAATTTGATAATAAACTAAAAGTGTTTATATGCAATTGGTAGTTATTTATTCAGTATATAAAATAATATTCTACATTTATGTAGTAAAGTCTACAAACATATTCGGAATTATAATCAAACTGTTATCAGGTACAACAACATCCATAAGAATGCCACGGGTTCCTTCGAATTAAGTATAACAAAGGGAAGGGCGTCTTTGGAGCATAAAATTATCCCTTTCCTGGCATTGTACTTTGTACTTGGAATCTGATTAGGGTAGCTAAACTACCAGGAAATAAATCATTTAACCACTACCCTTATGTATATGTTACCTATTTTATACGGTACTCAAACACGCTTACACAAAACATTCAAAGGTATTGATAGTTTTTTTAATAAACTGTTTCTACTGCTGGACGTCGGCCTCATCCTGCCGCTTCCACTCCTTCCGATTCTGCACCGTCCCCAGCAAATTTCTTGATATCGTCCACCCATCTCACAGGCGGACTCTATTATTATTATTATCTTACAGTATTTTGAGCTTTTAAACTCTGACGTTCACTATTAACAATCCGGAAGCTATTGCTGCGGGACGTGGACCTGACTTGGGAGGATGCTCGGGAACTGGCCGTCGCTTGGTATGGGGGAGGCGGTTCGCGGAATGCACATGCATAAGGAGCAGATGTGGTATGATGATGATGATGAAACTCCTCTAGTAACTTGTGGTTATTTTTCCTGAATATTCCTGCATTTTGCAGATTCCTAGTATTTTGACATATTTTGTAATTCAAATTATTGCTATTATTTTACAGTTAACAGTATTTTGAGCTTGAAAACTCTTCTAGAAAAATCTTCTTGCCTGGTAGACAATATTCCGGATGTACTCGACTGTGGTGATGGATGCGGACATGACGCAAAAGAACGCGAAAGAGTTAGCCGGCAATGGGGGCATGCTCCACATAGGCATAGGTGCGAACGTGGCAAAAGAAAAAAAACTTTTCTAGTGACTTTTAGTTATTTGGGCTAAATGTTCCTGCATTTCGCTGAATATATTTTCAAATTAATAAAATACATATAGCAAAATAAATTTAATAATTGAAAATATTAGGCAATGGGAAGTGGGATATGACAAGGAGTTTTGGACAGTGTTATGCACTAATGTTATCACTATGTTATCACTAATCTTGTATACATATTTTTATATTAGTAAAACTATGCGTTAGCGTTGGGAAAAGAATATTTCGATTATTCTAATAAATAGTAAGCAATCTAAAAATCTTAATTACACTCATTTTTACAAGTATATGTGTGGGTATATCCGACTTCTACGAATATGTTTTCACCTAACATATATAATTTAATTCAAAGTGAACATTTATATTCCCAACAAATAGAAAGTACGTATGAGTTGCACAATTCTGCTTTAAGAGGTAGTTTACATACAAACAATGAAAAATATCAAGAGACGATACTAATTTGTAAACAAAAATGGATTAAAAATTGATGGAAAACAGTGTACTTTTGGATTTACTGCTACATAGCATATTACTAAGAAATATGTAACGAAAACTTTAAAATTGTGAAGGTATTTAAAAAAAAATACCTTTTCAAGTAAGTACAGATTTTTTTTAAAATCATTTTTAATACCTATCAATTTTCAAAAGGTAGCCGATTTTTAAATAGCCCAATTTTTTTTATATGATTTGATTGATGATCAACCTTACGTTGAAGTGCCAGTACAAGGAAATAATTATGTTGAAAAACACATTTCAATAAATATTAAATAATATGTTAATTCCATAAAAATCAAACGAGGACCTCGTTCATAGATAAGGGAAAGTAGTAGTAAAATAACAGTAGCAGAAAGGGTAAAGCAATATTAAAATTTATTAAACCAGTTCAAAACTACAGACAATCTCAAAACAATATAGTCTAATTTAGTGAATGTTGAATGAATCTTAATGACTTATACCGAAAAAGTCCAGATTCTGTCTTGACTTTACAACGAAAGCGACATAAAAGAGACATTGGTGCGTGAAAGCCGTCGTTTAATTTTATTTTTAAAACTAGGTCAAAACTACAGATAATCTTAAAACAATATAGTCAAATTCAGTAAATGTTGAATGAATATTGATAGACTTACACCGTAAAAGTCTAGATTATGTCTTGACTTTACAATGAATGCGATATAAATGAGACATTGGAGCGTGAAAGCTGTAGTTAAATTTGTGCTGATCAAGGGACAGTACGTCATTATTCTAAATTACTTAAAAAAGATACCATACCAAATGTCAACATTTGTTTCATATTTTTATAAAAATCCTCTTTTAGGCGTGTATGTATGATGATAAATTAAAAAATGAAATCTCACCCCTTAATTAGAATTTTTCGAATTCTACGATAACGTCTTAATAAGAGCACATGAACGATCCATTTAGATCATTCTCAACCACAAATGATGATGTCGTTAGAGTAAATTAAATCTACCTTCTCGGTCATATCTGAAATTTATACAATAATGTACAACACCATGCCATCCCTTTTCAAATTTGAATGGAAATTGCGGAAGCATAAAAATTAATGAAAGGGCCCAAACAACCTGTCTCTTCTAGCAACAAGAAAGTGCTTTAATTTCACTTATATCATTTTGACATTAATGACGTTTAAATAAATATTGTTGTTACTTTTAACACTTGGGGTCCCTCGCAAAGGTATTACGATTTTTAATTGTTTATTTATTCCGATTAATCTTAAACGCTGGATTTAATCTATTGCTTCATTATGAAGAAAACATGTCTATCAGTACGTTGTTATCATCATCATTATAATACTAAATCCGCTCCTTATGTGGAGCATATGGGTTCCACAAACTGCCTCCAGGCCAAGCGATCGGCCGCCAGCTCCCGTGCGTCCTCCCAAGTCAAGTCCACGTCCCGCAGCACTGACACAAACTGCCGACGAATTGTCTACAGTGGACGACCAGGACGCCGAGAACCTGATGCCTTGTAAAATAGGCAAGCATGTTTAAGGCTCTCGGGAGGCATTCGAAGTATATGGCCTAGCCAGCCGAAACGCCTTCGCCGAATGACAGTTGAAACCAAAGGTTGCTGTATCCGTTGCCTCACCTCAGGCCAGGTGGCCCAATTACAGAGGGAAATAACCTCATAAACACCCAGGTTTGAGAAAAATAAGTGAGTCCAGCGTCTTAGCCATTACGCTACGGAGGCCGCCAATAATACGTTAGTTAAGTAGTTATTGATTTTTTTTACATGGGAACACAGAGGTGAGGCAACGGACACAGCAACCCTTGGTATCTACTGTAATCCGGCGAAGGCGTTTCGGCTGGCTAGGCCATATACTATGTATGCCTTGCGAGAGCCTTAACCATGATTGCCATTTTTACAAGGCATCAGGTTCTCGGCGTCCTGGTCGTCCACTGTTGACAATTCGTCGACAGCTTTCGTCAGAGCTGCGGGACGTGGACTTGACTTGGGAGGGTGCACGGGAGCTGGCGGCCGATCGCTTGGCCCGGAGGCAGTTCGTGGATTTCATATGCTCCACATAGGGAGCGGATATGGTATGATGAGTTTACTAGTTTCCTTCATCCGTACCTAATAATGCATATGGGACTGCATTGGAATACTAAGTACAGAATATCTTAATCATTTTAGTGTAGTTTAGTTTTACTTGACTAAAAAATGTATGCACGGGAGAACGAAATATAGATTAAATTAAAGCTGAAGTATCAACTGTTAATATTAATTATATTTCAATTTATTAGGAATTCCTAATTTTTTATTCGTATCACTTTTCTCCTAGCAGGACAAAGTGTATGCAATTTTCAACAGTGTTTTAGGGGCGTCATAAGTTGCAATCTTTTTCCGGTATAATAATTATGCGGAATTCAGTTAACTTCCATTTTATTGCTGCTTGGCACTTTAACTGTTGAGAAATACCTTTAAATGTAAAACAATGGAACTAATAATATAACCGGCCTTATTAACTGCTTGCTAGTAATGTTAAACCTGTTATTTTATTACCACTGCACCTATTACTTTATTCCTTCAGTTTAAATGTTTACCTAACTATAACATTTTTAACAACCGACCATTAATATTATTAACAAGAGTGTTTGCTTCCATAAGGTAGATATCTTTTTGTTCGTAAATTTTAGTTTTATCATAAATAAATACTCTCAATTAGATAAAGAGCTAAAGTACTGATAAACTTTTTTAATTGTTGTTTTAGAATAAAATTATTTACATTTTAAAAGAGTTTTAGTATTACCTCTAATGACGTTTAAATAAATATTGTTGTTACTTTTAACACTTGGGGTCCCTCGCAAAGGTATAACGATTTTTTACTGTTTATTTATTCCGATTAATCTTAAACGCTGGATTTAATCTATTGCTTCATTGTAAAGAAAACATGTCTATCAGAACGTTGTTATCATGGCAACGGACACAGCAACCCTTGGTATCTACTATCTACTGTCATCCGGCGAAGGCGTTTCGGCTGGCTAGGCCATAAACTACGTATGCCTCCCGAGAGCCTTAACCATGCTTGCCTATTTTACAAAGCATCAAGCTCAATTAGATAAAGAGCTAAAGTACTGATAAACTTTTTCAATTGTTGTTATAGAATAAAATTATTTACATTTCAAAAGAGTTTTAGTATTACCTCTAAAATTACGCGTAATATTCATGTATAGTAGGTATATTACACAGGGTTGGCATAAAAACGTAAGGCTGATCATCGTTTCTTAATGTTATACAATTATCAAGATACACTGCACTGGCGTACCTACCAATAAAGTACCCTATGCACCGTAAGATACGGATAAAGTAAAGGAATAACCATGCAAGTGTCAGCTAAGCAAAGATTTTTATGCGTTTTTAAGCGAAATAAATCTAAGTAATGAAAAAAACTATGTCGCTTTTATATTACATAAAATGTGATTTATATCAGCGTTAAAAAATTCAACTAATTAAAAAACAGTTTCAACGCTATACATTAATTAAAAAAATGCCCGCCTCTCAAAGAAAAAAACTCGTCAAGGTTCCTGTCAAAATACATCACATTAAATTTTTACTATATTTACGCCTTTTATTTTAATTTTTAAGTTGATTCATCACCTAATAAAGTAGAAAATAACATAAACCGTAAATAAACAGGGTCTAGTTTTAAGGAATTATTACTCAATTAAAATGATTCATCGGGGCTAATTACCTAAAGGCGTTAAAATAGAAACGCTTGACTATCAATTTTAAAAGCATAGTAAGGGACTCTTCTGTAATCCATTCACTGGATAATTATTTAACAATTTTTCATACATATTATTAAAAAAGTTTAATCGATTTCTCGAAAATCGCTGTAAAACATGATAAAAAAAAATTGTAAATAATATTCGTAGTATGTACTCGTATAGTAATTATTTAGATAAAATATATTAGGCTGGCGCTGAAGCGTGAGACCGTCGATATTGCACTCATGATATAAACATTAACAAGATGCACTGCAATTGGTGTACCAATACATTTGATTTGAAAAAAGGTTTTCTACGAGATTTGCAATATTTGAAATATTAATACTGTGTTTAGACGAATCTAGCAGATTGAAGCTCGAATATTTTTATTATGTTTTTATTTATGCCTCGTGTACAGAGTGTAGAATTTTTCCGCGGTATAGTGGTTAGCGCATTGGTCTTCCATGCATGAGATAGAGAGTTCAATTTCCGACGCGGTCAATATGAAATGATATTTAAAAAATAAAAAAAGTGGTTGGAGACGGATGATTTTCCCTTCATGTAACAAATCGTTCAGATTATGTACACTTGATGTACTAGTGAAGTTCCCTATGCACCATCGGGTGCGAGTAAGGGAAAGAAGTTTTAGTAATTGTCATATACAGAGCATAGTACACCGACAAATTCGTCGCATTTTCTTCCCACCAACGTTTTTTTCATCGTTTTTTTGCATTCTTGAACATTTTCTGTTAAAACGCTTACTAGGTTTTGAAATTAAAGCCAAGCTGTTGAGAGATAGACCGTAGCGGTACTAATTTCGTTGCTGCATACAAATTTAGAGTATTAAACCCTAGGGCTGCGTTCATCACTTTTCCGGTCCACCCCTTTCGAGTTCTACTCATATGATTAAATGAATGTCGTGTATGCAAATGAAACGGTATTCATTTTAGTCAACGTTTCGTGCGATGTGCTAACCCTGACCACATCTGTTTTCTCGTTTCCTGAGGCTAATCAGCTAACGTTATCACAAAAAGGGCTATGCCAAAATGAAAACCGGTTAAAAACCTTTTTAATAACATTTATTAACATTAAGCAAAAAACTCTAATCAAAATCATTTTACTGGTTAAAAAAAGCTATTTTTTCCATGTCAGGTCTATGGCCATAGTCGTTACGCAAACTGCCGACGAATTGTTAGCAATGGACGTTCAAAATGCTGGAGATCCAGGACTCCATCCTGGACTGAAAGTCGTTTTCGACATTTCGGAATAGCGGGAGATCTATGGTACAAAATCATTCGTGATTCCGAAGTATCGCATTCGACATTCAGTCCAGCATAGGTCCCTGATCCGTTTGAAAATTGGATGTATAAGTAATCAGTTAAAACTAATTCCAATTATTTACTAACTACGTCAATTTTTCTCGGTTTTAGAATCTCAGAGAAATTTTCGGCTCGATTTCACGAGAAACACCCACCGATGTGAGGCAACGGACGCGGCATCCAGCGAAGGCGATCGACTAGCTAGACCACAACACTAGGAATGTCTCCCAAAAGCTTTATTCGTACTTGCCTGTTTTACTTTTTTAACAATCTTGATCATTTTATTAAATGAAGGCAAGATGAATCATAATAAAGCATAATCATCATAATCTTTAATAAAGCGTCGTGAAATAGCCGATATAGTTTTCCTATAAAAATAGCCTCTGGAGCAATAGACTCTCCGGAACTACTATCTAAACTTTCCATAAATATTCCCCGCAAAACCCTTCGTAACAATCCTCTTCTTTATACCCTTTCTGATACATACTAACTATAGAAAAAAATGGTACTTTGTTGATCACATTTTGTTGAGTTAGCATTTTTTTTCTTTCTTTTCTAACTTTTAACTCACTTGTATGTACATATAATTTATTTGTAGTAATCTTACGATGAGAATTTTTTTATTTCTTTTTTACATATTTTTGTTACTACCTGTGAAAACCTCTAATTGGTCTACTCTGTTTTCTTTTAATGTTGATTATAATGATTATTTGACTGTTGGTTTTCCTATAAATAAATAATCACGCTGTAATCATAATCACTACTATTAATTTCTACTACTCTGCATTATCGGCATCCAATGATGCGTCGTGTATTGCATTAGTACCCCAAGTGCAGTAAATCTTAATCATTTGTTACTTGAAGGCAAGACATTCAGTCTCAGGTTCTCAGGTACCTAATCATAAAAACAATAGCTCTTAATTTGTAACATGCATAGTAAATAAATTTACCGTACAAAACTTAATGCAATGTTTATGATATTAAATTTATATGAATTTGTGGTAAATCCATCCTATATTTTGTTAACACGGGGTTTGTTGTTTTAAGAAGCATCATTAAAAGTTTTGACATGCTAACAATGTTAACATGGTACAGTGGGTTGTCAGGTAATATGTAAGGGTTAATTATTATTTTCGTCGGAAATTTCAGAAATCTTACATATAAAATGTTAATGTTCTCTCATGCCTTTATTAATTATCAGAAAGGGATGCCTCGAGCTATTCGTGGGCAACCCTAACTGAACTCGTATCAAATACAAGCCCCCCTACCTTTAAAATAGATTGTTATTTTATCCGATGAGTTGGGACTAATAATTTCATACAAAAAACAATGTTTTCAGTAGAAATGTTAATAAAAACATGAAACCCTATGAATGTTTTCTTTGTCTACTAACCAAAGCCATCAAAATTATAAAATAAATGTGAGGTAATAAATAATGATGATTCAATAATATTTAGGTCAGTTTACAATATTAAAAATACAGTTAACAATATTTAGGTCAAAAATTATATGTACCTGCCAGTCAATATTCGCCCTGTATTCTACATCTATTTATTATATTATTCTACAGCCAATGCAGTGCCCTATGCTCCGTTGGGTGCGGATAAGGGAAAGTAGTAGTAGTAATTGTAATATTCGACATCACGTGTTAGTAGGTACATTAGTATTTGTTATATCCATGAGATTCTGTGATCGATTTCAAATTGAGTCGTAATGAAGTACCTACCTTAGTCAATGTTAAATTTGTGCAGCTTTTATTTCTGCATATTAGGACATTCTAATAAATAATATCCTTAGATTAAAGAAAAGTATGAAGTTACGAAAAATTAATTATATGGGTGCCTAAAAGGTACAGCAATATAAATGTAAAACCGACCAAAGGAATGCACAAAAATAGTTATTATTAAATTATGGCTTGAATTATTTCTTAATTATCTCTTAGATTTTCAAATCACTTCATAAAATTATCTTTACTGCATTGGTATTGACTAAAAACCGCCTTTAAAAAAAACAACTTTAAAGGAACAAAAAAAAAAAATGTGTTTATTAGAGTAAAAATTTTAGTAAATTACGGGGAAAACTTATATTTAAGATTTAATATTTCAGATTTAAACTTAAATCACAAAATAAAATAAAAGTATGAATTGTTACCGATGCAATGGTGTGAATTAATTCACGGGTTATTAATTCAATATATTTCTGAAATAACAAGATAGTAAATCTAATAAAAACTTCAGTAGAAATGGCGTTGGTAACACCTACCAGAATTTTCTATGAACCGGAAATAGATTCATATGAAAATGTTTGAGGGATGGCACCCATGTATGGAACATAATCATTCTGCCAACTACCTATGTCTTTTTTTTCAATTTATATTATAACGGAAAAAATCTATGCAATCCAATGATATTTGTACATATTTCAATTGGTAAATATTAATAATGTCATTTCGGAGTGGAGATTCGAACTGGCAATTTCTAAGACCGCTAAGCTACCACAGGGCCACCACCCATTCAGTTTGAATGATAATAGACTTTGATGTGGTTAAAATAATAAAATATTACGCAAACATGTAAACACGTAAAGAAAACCAGTAACTGAGCATCATGCGTCATTCAAAGGCCCCTTTTAACTCTAGAGACTAGAGAGATAACCTTATTTTATGGTACTGAAAAGATAAACCAGCGCCTGAGAGGAGCACAATCATATTTTTAATGAGTAAATAAAAACATAAATGTTTATTATAATTTTTTATTTTTAAGAAAAATATGTAGGATATTAAAAACCCTTTACAAAAAGTAACAAAAACCAGAAGTCGTATTTTTGCCACATTTAGTACCACAGTTTTGTTGCTACGACGGTATGCATTGTCATAGCAACAAAACTGTGGTTCTTACCGAGCAGAAGCGACCGTCACTCGGCGGAGATGACCAACGACTGAGTTGGTTTGGCAACACAAGCTTGCACGCGCTTCGGTTAGAAAATGACAGCGGTATATTTGTTTCGCGGGCGCCTCTGAGGCGCACGCTATCTTTCTAGGGTTAATAATGAAAATTCAGATATTTCCTAGATATTAGTATTTCCATTTATCTGCAGACATATTTGCTAGATTATTATAAATATTTATCGCAAATTTATTACGTTATACGCGAAAAAAAAATATTAAGGAAAAGGGAAAGTAGTAAGTGGTATTCATAACTCCGTTTTCCTCGTAGGTACTAACGACGCGACGTATTAAATAAATTATTGCGAATTACTAATCTTTTTTTTTTGCGTTTAGTCCCGCAATCATATTGCTTATCGCCGGGCCTTAAGCGCTGAATATTTCAGTTACCGCGCACAATTGACGCATTTGTCATTTTAAATGAAGCGAGGTGTCATTGTAATTTGAGTTTTATATTCATAGGTCGTAAAGCTGTGATTCCGTCATACAGACCACCCATAAACTTTTCCGCTAGACAATGCATTATAAGAATTTGAATATGATAACATTTGTTCAAGATGTTCCTCCATTGTAAGTAATCGGAAAAATACTACCGGGCCATTCAAATCAAATATAATCTTTTGTCGTCTATCATGCGTTTAAAGTATTCTTATTTTCTACTTTTTGAAATTATTTTTAGATTTTAGCAATACATATATGTAGTAAGAAATAAATTGTGTCTCTTTAAAAGCAAATAAACAAATTTTTAAATTAAAAGTAAAATATTTAAAAATACCTATTTTGTCACTAATTTTGCTGTATTACACTGTAAATTTTATACTATTGATACAAAAATTTGTTAGACACATGCGTAACTTGTTTAATAAATCAACTGTATAATTTAATGCCTAGGTAAATACAACATTTTGAGCGTGTTCAAATACTTGTACACAAATCTGGATTTATCCCAGGACGGGAGTTGGTATATATTTCATTTTTTATCCCTACAGAGATGAGGTAGAATTCTTACGAATTCAGGAATATGGATATTCGAGCGTTTACAGGGCTTATGACCTGTCATTGGCTGGGTTAAGTGACCACTTTATGTACAAAATTCCCCATTCCCCTAATTCCGACAGGTCATAAGCCCTGTAAACGCTCGAATATCCATATTCCTGAATTTGAAAGAATTCTACCTCATCTCTGTAGGGAAATAAAATGAAATATATAGGTACCTAGGTTAATACTTTTTATTAAATATTTCAGTAGAGAATCTAATCGATAAAATTAATCTTATACTACGTGTAAAAATAAAAATATACGGCAGCTATCACAGATCATTAAGACTTTGTGTATTTTTATTGTTCAATTTAATTAACAAAAACTCAGTTTGTGAAAAACTCAGTCAAATCATAATTTTTGTGGACAGGTATCAACTTTTTTTACATCATAAGGGTTGAAATAAAAGTTCTAGATTTTTTTATTTGCTTGTGATTTGAACACGAAAAATGGAATTATATTATTAAAATGGCGCTAAAAATGCGCTGTTAATTCCGTATTTTAATATTTAATTCCAGTGAAAACGGTGGGACGTATGGAATGTACGGTGAATGATATCCAAGCTGCCTCATTTATGACAGTTTCTGTCAACATGTCAACTCCATGCGGGATCGAGGGGAGAAAAAATGCTACAAGGAGGCGAAATAATTTATGACTTTCTCACATTGTGGGCATTGTGTTGCAGTACAGTGAATTCAGTACCTACTCATGTCGCTATACTTTACCCTATCCCTTAACTTACCCCCTATCTGAACTTAATATTTATGTATGTGTGGGATGTGTTTGCTTGTATTTACCTCACAGTTTAATACCACCTTAAAATCAACTGCACTTAGGTTCCTTACAAACTCAAGTGCCATTAAAATCAAAGTATCGAATCTCACACTAACATTAATCCAGTATGTATCAAATTGATATACCAAAACTCCTAGGTTCAATTGCAGAGTACTTCAGTTTAGGGAAAAATCCTGATTTGCATGGTGGAAAATACATTTATTAAAATAAAGTAGTACAGTTTTAAATATCAGTGTCATATTGCACAAATATTTAATACCATTACTTTCAATTTAAAATAACACCTTATCACCTTATCAAATTTTATATATGTGTGGCGGACGTCCTACATCTATTTTTATTTATATCTCGACAATGAAATCCCCACCCTTATCATAGACTTTATAAAATACTAGTTAAGTGAAGTGGAAATAGGCCGGTCACATAGCCAGAATGACGGACGACATATACAAAACCTTAAAATTATCTAAAATGCGGATACTTGTAACTAAAAAGCGTCTTCGTCTCTGTTGAGATATTGTAAATTAAAAATAAATTAAATATATTTAAAAAAGGCGTTTGAGTTGTTAGAAAGCCAATCTCCCGTGCAGAACCACAAAATATTTCATTATCATTACTAAACATTTGACGCATAATTTTTCTTTCTATATAAGTTCGAAATGAACACTTGAGTATTATTTTTGTGAAGGGGTTAAATCCAAAGGGTGGTGGCAAGGGAGCTAGAGAACAAGTAAGAATAGAACTGCGGGCAGCATTAATCATTGTTTCAATCTTAAAGGGAGGGACAGTTTAACAAGGATGGCTTCAGAATAAGGTCACCCAAGCGAAAAAATTGTAGAATTATAATTTGATATGGTGCATTGTAATAAATAGCTAAATGCAATTATTCAAACTCTCAACAGTTTATATTTACAATGATTTACATAATTCTTGGTAGATGCAGGTTTCTGATTCGTGAATGTTATTTATGTTGTAATATACAATTTACAATACCTATTTGACAAAAAGCATCCATTTAAAAAACTTCAATGGATTTTTTTTTTCCCTCGGTGCTCATAAAATAAATCTCAAATATATTTTTCTCTCGAATTTAAAGTTAAAATATCTGATTACAAGGGGTTTTTTACGAGGCAGAAAATAAAAATATATATTCTTAAAACTAATTTTAATAAACCGGAAAAGAGTAGTTTTTTTTTTTTTAAAGAAACATTTGAATTGTTATTATACTCTCATATATTTCGATTTTTGGGCTGCTTTAAAATAGTCGGAAATAACTGTGCCAAAAAGCAGGAAACAAGTTGTGGTGGAGTGGGATTCGAACCTAGAGATTCTAGTCCAGAATCCTCGAATCTACCACTAGCCCACAACCCGGTTAATTTATTATTTATTCATTCATTCGATACATATATTTATTAAAAACATGGTAGGAGTTATTAGAACAAGTGTCTGAGAAAGATACTAGGCATTAGGTGGTTTGACTTCATAATCAATGTTGAATTTCGGGAACGGACGCAGCAACATCCATTTACTGGAGTCAGTTGTGAAGTCACGGCGATGGACCTGGCTTGGGCATGTACTCCGGATGCCTCGAGAGCTATCCGAGCTGCCTCTTCTATACGCCTGCAGGATCTCGCCGTCGTCCTGGCAGAACATCAATGACCATCCTCCGGATGTACTCAGCAGCATATAGGGGCTCGTGGAGAAATACATATTATAGTCATGTCCAAAAGCTCCACTTAGGAGCCTTCGTGGTAAAAGAAGAAGAAAAAAGAAAGAGGTACTGTAATTTTTTTACGTACAATTGATTGTGAATTAACCACTGGAGTCTACGTGGCGGTACTTACGTAAACCTTAGACATCCATCTAAATTGCGTAAAATTTACTTAACTAAATTTAATATCGACAGAATCAATTTTAAAAAAAACTGAATTTTCTCCACGTGATTTAAATTTTAATTAAAATCTGGAGATCTCTTCTAGGGTAACGCCCTGTTACATCACAATGTCCAAAGGAACTTTTCAACAAAACTTTTAATTAAACAGCAATTTCGCTACAATCATATTTGATAAATAAAGGTGCGCTTAGTACCTAATACGTATGTAGATCAAATTTATGGATATAATATATCCTTTCGTTATGTAGCGTTGGATATTTAATGGTCCAAAGCGTGATTAAATCCCCCCTAAAGTCCATTTCAGTTTCTATTTGTACGGATGCATTTGTCAAACTGCAAATTACAGCAACTGTTGAATACGAAGTGCACTCAATGGCTCCGCTAGGGATAATTTTAAATGGAAACAACTAAACAACCAGTTTCACCCGTTCCCTTCATAAATACAAAGACGAAAGAGTAGAATTATACATTCAATCACGCCGATAGGGTGGGCAAATTAATAACTGGGAATTCAGTTGAAGCTGCTCTAAAATTCTATACATTGCTTAGTGAAGTCGCTACGGGGTCCTAAACATAGCAAGCGGGAAATCAAATGGAGATGACTTAGGTTATCTATTATTCCCATCCCAAGGATAAAACTTTTGCGCTAATTTTATCGTACCCAAACCAAACGGAACAGCTGTCATATAATATATCTAAAACAATTGCTCGATAGGATATACGTACATTTGGTTGGGTAGAAGAAATTACCATAAGGCAATAAACCCGCCAATGTACAATGTTAAATGTCTAAAAAGACAAATACTACAACCACTACTTTCCCTAATGGTGCATAGGAACGCATTGGAAAACTGCATTGGAACACCGCGTGCAGTGTATCGCGATCATTTTAAATTTAAAATGGCAAATAATGAATATTGGATCATATAATTCACGGGAAAAATGCAAAAATATATTTAACGTCAAGCTTGGTATATTTGGCCTATGCCTCACTTTTATACTGATTTGTAACAAGAATTTTTGTATTTAGTTATTACAGTTACACAGGAAAAAAATGATTTCCCAATAACCTTCCATTTTATATTTTTACTATAAACATAATCATATCTTAAACTTTAATGAAAGGTGCATATTTCTTAAAATATTGGTGCAGCTTAATCGCGATTTTTGTCGATTATTATTTGACACAAGAATGCTGTATGCGTGCTAGAATTTAGGAGATGAATAAGGCGGAGAAAGAGGCCGAACGAAAGACTCGGCTCTCAGGCGATACCAGAAGACCCAAACCCGCCAATTTAATAAAAAATTGCCCTTACCTTGGTTTTATGGAGACTGGAAAGCGGGGGAGATCTTTTGTGCGGCACTTCACCAAAATAACACCAAAAAAATACACAAAACAGATCACAACGATTTCACTAAAGACACAATTACATAATGGATGCGGTGTTTAAATAGTTCAAGGTTAATTTTGTGTTAATTGAATGAGAAAAATGCGGATGCGTTTGGATGTGTTTATAAGATGTGCGGGTCGCGAATTGTTACAATTTTTGGACTACCCGCGAGGTGACACAGATAATTGGTTTTGTGGATAGAGGACGGTATACACAGGAATATAGGAATAGGAACCAAGGATTTACTGGGGCAACTTGTTCCAAGAATGACTAGAACTAATCATCACTAGCAACGCAACGCCTCGAAAAACCAAACTCATCGGCCAAACCAAATATAGAAACAATTTCTTTTTTGTAAATGGATGAATGTAACAACTGCGTTCATTTTGAAAATATGGCGGCCTCTGTAACTTAACGGCTAAGACGCTGGACTCACGATACGGAGGTTCCAGGTTCGATTCCCAATGAGAACACAAAAATCAAAAGTAATTTTTCTCAAGAATGGGTGTTTGTGATATTGTTCCTCTTTGTAATTGGGCCTCCTGGGCTGTTGAGGTCGTTAAATAAAGGGAAAAAAAAAAGATGTTTAAATATTATTTGGCAAAAAAAGTTAGTTAACATGATATAACGGTCACCCATCGACATAATGAACGTAACTTAAATAAATAACCATTATTATAATTTAAGACCTGGTTTTACATTTAAAATTAATAAGATTTTGGTTTGATACACTCCTAGAGTCCTAGATCAAATTAATAGCGTTTATTCGTAATACAAGTAAGAAGAATAAATAAGGGTGGATTTAGATTCGGTTGTTTATTGATAGAATTTAATTAACATATTAAGGACTTGCCTATTTACATATCGTTTGTCCCTACTAGGACACGAACGCAGTACTTAAATGAGCTTTTAAAGCCGGAGTTTTTAACCTATAGAGACAAGTTATTCAACCGTTATGCGGTAATTTGCATACATAATGTTTATTAGAAAAACACAAGTGTAAATTTTAGTAGAAAGTGATGCGCATAACTGGTTCAGAAGATAATCGAATAATTCATAACCAGTTATTTTTCTAATCGATTGATCTACAATCGGTTATGGTAAAACTAATGACTGAGGAATAATTCGCTTTATTCGACTGAATAAATACCGAATAAAGACTAAATCCCTACCAATAATTTCGATCGAAACAATGACATTGACAGACGTAAATAATTTGACTCACACTTAGTCAAAAGTCTTGTTAAAAAAATATGTTAGCTCAGACTGAATAAAGATCAATAGTCTTTGTATTGTATAGGGTGGGGCTTTCATTGTACCGAATAATTCGATTTGACAATACGAATAATTTTGTCAAAAGTCATAATATGTAGTCACATATGATTAGTTTACTATCAGCGTTTAAAAAAAGTTTGAAAAAGTTAAGACTTTTTGAATTTTTAAAACAAAAAATAAAACTAACTAACTAACTATCGTTAATCAATTTATTATTAGATATATTAAATAAGCAAAAGGTACTTTGGGTGAATATGAAGATATGTAAACAAAATTTACAATAAGTCACACGAAATCATGGCAATAAATGAAATATCAAATACTTAAATTGCATGTTTGATATCTCTAAAGGGAGCAATGACAATGAAGTTCTGGAAAAGAATATGGATATCTAGGCGTTTACAAGGCTTGTGACTTATGCAAGCCCGTCATGGTTAAATCCAGTATTTATGTACAAGGATCTGGACACACTCAAAACGTTGCACTAAAATTGCACCCTTAACTCTTACCAGTACTTTTTTCTTCTTGTGTGCTGTATGTCATATTTTTGTTATATTTTTTTTTATTTCGTAGCCACTAGCTTTATAACCTGACGTGGGAGGAGGTGAGAGAGCTGGCTGGTGATAGGGTCTTCTGGAGGGATCTAGTGATGTCTACATGCTTCACATTGGAGCGAACGTGGCAAAAGAAGAAAAAGAAGGATTTTCATACCATTAGTGGGTATATTTGCACATTTTTTTATTCGTGCGTATCTTCTTTTTACATAATAACATATATTTTTTCTAATTTAGGCCATTTTCAATGTTCCTCGTTTGTATTCTGTATTGATTTTTGTAATCTTTATCAATGGACGGACCCTACAGGGTGTAGCAAAACTAGCACAATAGGCAACGCACACGACATGTGACAGGGGTAGGGATTATACAGGGTGGCCGGTGACTCGCATGCTGCAGACATCGCGTCCTTTCAAAATATATAAACAGTAAACCTCATTTTTAACAACCAAAAAAAAATCATTTAATTTTGGTCTTTGGTTACGAAAAGCTACTATTTTTTAACCAAGTAAATTATAATACAAGTGATACATCAAAATTCCACATAAATATTAGGATATACTGATATTTTACAGTACCAACCCGTAGAATTATTTTTTAAACATTGAATTTTAAGATGAACAGAAAGTTTAGACAGATTAGCGAAGTTTGTTTAAATCTTTTAAAATCTCGTATCTGTTCATAAACACACGTTAGTACTGGGTGATTCGATAGTAAGAAAATGTTATCTTAAAACATAACGTACCCATATTATACCGATTTTATGTAATATATCTTTATTTGAATCATTAATAGGAACGCTGTCACGTGACTTCGTGGCCGTTTCTCCGTAGAATTGTTCTCCTTGGATTAAGTCCTGGAATTTAGCACCAAAATGATTTTTTTGACTCGATATTTTGAAACGTGACATGATTTTTTAATAATTTATTTATCTTATCTAACAAATAAATAATAAAAAAATGCTGAGAAGCTTCTAGTTGATACAAAAGATCGTTGCTCAAGTGACGCATTGCAGGGAGAAAATCAGGGAAATTGCCGTGGTCACGTGATACAGCATTCTTTTAGGAAAAAGGCAAATCAATGATCTGTTTCCCATATTATACGACCCATATTTGGGTTACTGTGTTTATACTTGGGATAGCATAGTTGTAGTTGCAACCAGTAGCAGCTAGCAGCCTCTGCCCCTACTATATAATATATTGTTATAAGTTGCGAGGATAATGCGCATTAGGGATGCGCAATTGACATACCACAATCGACATAGTCGGGGTAGAGAAGGGCTCACATTACCCATACCATTAAAATGTATAATAATACTAACACAGTAAACGCATTTTTTACAGCTGCCGTATCATGTTCTAAAATTTATCACAAAAATGTTCAAAAAGCAGCTTTAATTTATTGTTTGTTTATGATTTAACAGTGATCCATTAAACTTGCGGTAAGAAGCATTGTGGCGTATGTTGGTTTTTCAACTTTTCAGGAGAGCGAAAAAACGAATTGAAATAAAAAGTATTTGAATTTTAATGTCATTTACAAAGTGAAATAAATATTTGTTTACATTGTAGATAATTTGATTAATTGGCTGTCTTCAAAATTAAACACCGTATCAAAAAACGGGTTTCGTGGATCCGCACCTAGTCGCTGACTTCCTGGACGCTCTGCAAAAATATGGAGGGACACTTCGAACTACAATGTCAGAGAAGTGACATTCCGTACTTGAAAAATACTACCGTGTCTAGTGTCTAGTTACCCGTCATCAACAAGCATTTTCGTCATCGCAAGACATCTACGTCACACGTTTCGTGTATTGGTCCAAGTGCTGGAGTCTTTAGACGGTGGAATTTGATAATACGAGGTGTGATGAAATTAACCCTTGAAAGGGTAGATTTTTAGAAAATTTGTATGGAAACGCCCTTTTTAGTGAATTCTCGTTCGAAGGAGGGACAGCTGGGAGTCGACGCAGTGGTGAACGTGACAAATACAGACCATTCGGTCTAATATATAGAAAAGAAGAAGAAGAAATAACAAATAATTTAAAAATACGAATTGTGACTAAACCTCATTATTCGAATATTAATTTCCTCATTGCAGTGGACCTGACTAAGGAGGATGCACGGCAACTGACCGCCAATCGCTTGACTTGGAGGCAGTTTATGGATTCCATATACTCCACATAGGAATGATAAGATTATGATGTTTTTTTTTAATTTAAAGAATACCTAAATAAATCCAGAAAATAAGCGATCGGAAGCCAGTATTCACGTACGTGCTGTGCAATCTAAAAATATAAATATATTAAGCTTTGTAAATTATTTTTCCTGCGAGTGGTTACTATTTACAGATATTTTGGAAGATTAAAAGAAGTAGGCGTTCTAATTTCTCGAACGAGTACTGTTTTTCTATATATTTTAATTATCTCTTAAATAAAATTCAAAAAACACAGTTATCGCCACGATAAAATTTTAATCGGTCACACTTACATTAAGTGCTTCCTTCTAACGAAAAAAGTTATTAAGCTTTATTTTAGCCATAAAATTAAGAATTTCGATTAGTTTTTCTAGTTTATGACACCATGTTTTAAATACTGGATGAAAATTCCTTACTTTATGGGTGCCTTAACAAATAAATAATTTATGTATCACTGTACCGTAAGTGGAAGTCCTTACAGTTTTTATTATTTTTAGTACTAATACTTATCTACTATCGGATAGTAACTATCCGATATCCGTAAATTAATATTTATTTGTTTTAATGGACATTATCAATTTTATGAACCAGACTGAGGATGTCCGCTACAATGCTAAATAAGTTCAAATTTGTTACGATATAAAATAAATTAATAAATATGTACTGTCAATGAGACATAATATGTGTCCTCGTCTTGATGTAGTTAGCGCGTTGGGTTACCATGCATGTAGTCGCGGGTTCGATTCCCGATAGGGTCTGACAAGATCTACAGTGGGCTGAAAATTTGAAAAAATCCGTTTGTTGTACAGGTGGTTTATTTCCAAGATGGTTACATCATTAGCGAGATAAAGTTTCTACGTAGCACTGGATGGCATCGCTGGGTAACTTTCTTGAGAGTTATTAGTTAAAGGAGTGTCGCTCAGGTGGCGATCGGATGAGAAGAGATCGAGTGGTCGGCCAGCAGCATACCTGAATCCGCCTACCACCATCGATGGGCGTTGTCATTATTACTACATAAAAAAGTAAAGACTAATTCTTACAGGGTCATTATGAAACAATCATTTAAATATGCTTTTCACATAAAAAAATATTTCATTGTGATACTTTGGACTGATTTTCTTGCATTTAACAAAATTATCAATATTTAAAACTATGTATGATATGTGCACTAATGTTGAAATTAGACCAGAATGCAAGGCTGAGATAAGCAATATCGACAAAATTAAGAAAGGTCTTTTACGTTGGTTCGATCATGTAGAGCGAATGGATGATGAAAGAACGGCTAAAAAAAATATATGATGCGACTGTGCCTGGATGTAGAAGTCGAGAAAGGCCGAGAAAGACATGGCATGATCAAGTTAAACAAGTGCTTGAAAGCAGGCATGTAAGAAGTCGGAATAATCGACGTGCGTGCACGAGAAGATGTATGAATGTGGAGGAAGCAAGAGAAGTATGCCAGGACAGAGTGGTGTGGCGTTCTATTCTCTCTGCTTACTCCTTCGGGCACATGGCGTGATGGTTAGTTAGTTATCAATATTTCGTGCGCTTGGTTTATTAGTAAAAAGCTTTTATATAAACGGCGCGGCAGCAGCGTTGTCCCTCTGTGGGATATAGCCACGAAAAAGAACGGAATGAATTAAGTAATAGGTAGGTATTTAATTAACCGTTTTGATTTGTGTATGTACTCCATTGATACCCTGACCACGGATGCTCTGGTGGATGTCTGGGATGGAGGATGGATGCGAGGCAGTATGTCGGTTTCCATACGGATGGTAGTAATTACTAATAAATAATGATTGGGGTGTATATGTAAACTAACGTTTCCCTACTACTGTTAATTTGGGCCGACTCTGGATGGTTTGGGTGGACTTGGTAACACATTCCAACATCTATTTTATTTTTTATTTGTGTATAGGTATACAATATAAATTAAAATACTATTATTTCTTACCACAAAAATTAAGTTGTATATTTTCATTGGTAACACGTTCCAACATCTACGAATATTATTATTTGAATAATTGACATTTTGGGCATTATACGAGTAAATATGTAAACTGATCACCAACGATATTCAGTTGTTCGTTGAATTTCACAACAACAATAAAAAATAAAAAAAACATATTATTTACATAAAAACTTCAATGGCCGATATTAAAATTAAAGGGCATTTACGTGGTCATGAAAATGCGTAAATTACTGATTACAGATAAAACATGCCTACGTTAATGCATTGCATGAGTGCACCGCGAAATATTGGCATGCTAAAAGTAAGCTCAAACTCACTGTGAATTTTGCGATTTCGATTGAAATACGGGCACCTTTGTGCGAAAACTATTATAGGCACTTAGTTAAATTACACATTTTTTTTATACATTGCTTTATTACTGTCGTGCATTACAAAATGGACGTAACTGCCCCACAATTATTATGGACTGGGAGTATTGTAAAAGTTCAGTCAAAAATAAAATGTGGAAATGTGGTTATTTTAAAACCATTCTGAATTTTCATGAATAAATCAGGGACGCCTGTGGCTAATGGGATACCGATTTATGGAAGTAACACTAAAATCATATTTTATTTAACAATTTTTACAATGTGAAAATATTACGCTATTTTTATCAATATTTGTACCTACTAGAAAGTGACTTTATAAAAGTCGGAATAATCGGCGTGAGTGCATAAGAAGTATGAATGTGGAGGAAGCAAGGGAAGTCTGCCGGAACAGAGTCGTGTGGCGTTCTCTTCTCTTTGCCTACACCTCTGACAAATGGCATGGTGTTTAGTTAGTTAATAAATATGTGATTAATTACTTTATCATAGATAGTTCACCATTAGTATTTTGCTAAAGATTGCTTTATAATATACGGGACTCCTAAAAACCTTGGATAATCCTGAAACTGGAGGTTATCTAATATCTAGTTATGAGCTTTTTGCTTTCTGTCTAGCTGTCAAAATAACAAAGTATGACTTTAATAAAAGTCACATGGTTTTCAAGAAATGAGCGATTCATTTAATTTTTAGAAAATCTCTACCTCATGTCTGTTTTTTGGATGCGAAAGACGCAAATACAAATATTTCGTTTTTTAGAAAAAATATGCTTTCCATTTTTGTTAGTCGTTTTTCAAATAAAATATAATTTTGCAGAACAAATTTTTATAAATATCATGTTTGATTTGTGATAAATTTTCGAAAATCAGCTTTAATATTTTACAGTGTTAAAAAAATCCAGTAGGTACGTGAAACTTGGCTAGTTTCTTAAACTTTCCAATAGAAATTGAATGTCAATAAAGTTTTCAAAAAGGTACAACATTGTTGATTCTTTTATATTTCTGTTTCGATGCAGACCTCATTCCGAGGAAATCGTAGGTACACCAAATTAATATTAAATTTTATTTATCTCATTGAGTCGCAATTCTAGTTTTTATTATAATACCATTAATTTTATCACTTGGTCTACTGATGTGTATGTACCTCTCAAGTAACAATTTTAGTCCTTAAAAGCTCATAATTAGGTCCTAGAACCGTTCAAAAATCAATCCCATTATTTAAAATCTGGTACAAAATACAAACAAATTATAGAAATTTAATTTATTTTTAAAAAAAATACCGTACATTTGTATTATTGTTATATGTATAGTATTATGTGTCTGGAGATCGGATTTTTACTCGGTTAAAAAACAAACTGCCGCCTTAATAACTCCTGCATTACACCTGTTCTTCTCTATGGCTGCGAATCGTGGCACCTAACTAGGGCCCAAGACAGCTGACTTCTGAGTTTTGAGAATAGGTGTCTTACAAGAATTTTAGGTGTGCGGTGGTTTGACTTTGTAAGGAACACAGAGGTGAGGCAACGGTTACAGCAACCCTTGGTATCTACTGTCATCCGGCGAAGGCGTTTCGGCTGGCTAGGCCATATACTACGTATGCCTCCCGAGAGCCTTAACCATGCTTGCCTATTTTACAAGGCATCAGGTTCTCGGCGTCCTGGTCGTCCACTGTTGACAATTCGTCGGCAGTTTGCGTCAGAGCTGCGGGACGTGGACTTGACTTGGGAGGATGCGCGGGAGCTGGCGGCCGATCGCTTGGCCTAGAGGCAGTTTGTGGATTCCATATGCTCCACATAGGGAGCGGATATGGTATAATGAATAAAATAATATTATGTACAATAATTTTTTTTTAAACACCTAAATTTAAGCCCCTATTTTTTTTAAATCTTGCGCAGAAAATGGGACTGATCGATCTTAAACATTTCCTAAGTTAATTATTGTTGTTTAAAAAACATTTCCAGTGCCATTATCAACCAATTATTTTATAATATTCTCAGTAATTACACCTGGAATTCTTGAACACCCGCATACGAAATATACTAAGTGCAGAGAATGTTCATTATGAATGTGTGTATGTGTATATCGTATGTGTGCCCTTTCGTTACCGCATTCAATGAATACCAGAAATAATAATTTATCCACTTTGAATACCAATGGAAGAGATGACCTAGACTAATGTTTCATAATCCGTGAGTTTGTTCAACACTTTGACACACTCAATGTTAAAAACCGAGTAGGTACTTAACCCTTTCACTCCAGGTAATGAAATCCCTAATACTACAATATTATAGAGATTCACGAATGTCCATGAAATATGCAATTTTGTTAACACAGCCAATAAATGAAAGCAATTTTAAAAAAAAATAATTTTAGATTTTACTTAGTCATTTTTAATAAAAAATTTTAAAGCATTTCACATTTTGTTTTAAATGTTACTTATTTATTATTTAAAGTTTTAAGCAGTTTCCGTATTATTTATTTTAAAATTTCACTTACTTATTTCAGATTTAAATTTTTAAAGCAATTTACATTTGATTTATTTTAATTAAATTATAAATATTGAATGTGTTATACCAGAATGTGTTGCAACCAATTTTTTTATATTTTTTTATTACATACAATATATGAATTATGCAATGTAAAAACCCTTTGGGCGTGGATAATATTTAAATAAAATAAAGTAAATAGCAAAAATTGGATTTTATCCACTTTGGATACTAATGGCAGAGATGACCTTGACTAATGTTTCATATTCCGCGAGTTTGTTCAACACCTTGACACACTCAATATTGCCGAGTAAGTACGTACCAACACAATTATTAAACCCACAATAAGTAAATCAGACGATTGAAATTTTTCTATAAAATAATTTTTTACTACTACTACTTTCCCTTATCCGCACCCAATGGTGCATAGGGCACTGCATTGGTACAACAAGTGCAGTGTATCTTGATCATTTTATTACATGAAGGCAAGATGATCAGTCTTACGCTTCAATACCAGTCCAAGGTATCACACATGAAATATTAATATGAAAATCTCATGTAAATAAATATTTCATGTTGAAATAATTTTTTAGGTAGATTATAACTGATTTGTCAAAAATATAATATACGTGTATAATATTTTATAACTAAAATAAATATTTAACTAAAACAAGAAACATTAAGTTCTGCGATACTTTTGCTTTAGAAACTTAAGATAAATAAAACAGAAATAAAATATATCGGAAAATAAATAAAACTACTACTACCTAGCCTTAAATTTAAAAAAAAGGTTAGTGTAATAGTTTTCGAGATAATTGAGTAAGAAGTTGAATTTTTTTCGAGAAATTTTCACAAATCGTTATCAAATATAATTTAACTTTGTCAAATTAATACTATTCTTGAAGAGAACAATATTAAAAACAAAATTTTAATAAGAGTTTGTGCAATTTTACTTAATCAGCGGCATTACGAAAGCTTTAACGAGAAGAAAAAAAATTTAAGCTCGGATTTCTAGTATACATTCGACTCCAAATATGATGTAGATTCTTCAGTTTTCGGTTTGTATAAATATGATGTACATGATAAATATAATAATAATAATACATTAATGATGGTTGTATAATATTCTTTCTTTCAATTGACATAACGATCGTGTTCACAGGAAAGTATGCCGCCATTATTTGGTATTCCTACTTACCCAATGTATGTCATGTAGTATGTCAAATCAATATCTTTTCAAATTCAGCAATAAAGTGACCTTTTTAAGCCCATCAGCTGGCGTTTGGGGTACAACTTAAAATAAAGAGTCTTATCTCACACCTGGATTACTTACGACCCATGCAAAGTATAACCCTTTCCAGTATTTTGTTCCAGTGAAGCAGGTAATGCGATATTGAATACAAACATAATATCATAATCCGGGTATCAGCTGGTCCATGTGTAGTTTACATGTTTCTGTAGGATAAATTTAAATAATGTATTACTTTGTCAGACCCACTGAGTCGTAATACGTATACAGAAATGTGTCTCACTGGACAAATGCGCATTTTTGACCGTTATTTAGTGCTCCACATAAGCCTAGCTTTAGAAATTTTCGTGTTTTCAAAATGACATTTCGCATTTATTATGAGCCATGAAGCTTCAAAAAAGATTATCAAATATATTTATGTACCTCAAACTATTTCCTAAGGAAATTCTAAAGAGAAAAAAAACGGTAGGTAACATTTTTGTATTTTTCAAAACTACTAAAGGTGGTGGAAAAAAAATTTAAACCTCACTTTTCGGCCATATTTAGTGAGCATCGCTAAAAACTCGGTCGCATGTTATAAGGATAGGGCAAATAATGTTTTTTTTCTAACGTTGGTACGCCTCTTAAATGAGTTATCAAAATGGGTGAAACTATTTTTTTTTTAAATCTAACAACTTCCAACAACTATGTTTTTGAAAAACGATTTCAAAAAATCATTTCCTTTGGTATCTAGAGATAGAGATATCTCGTATATTTAAAGATATATGTATTTATCCCAATTTAATTCTGCGCCTCGTATTTGCAATAACATTTCACCCTCATCTCAATCCTCCCCTTTATTCTACCTACCCTTAACTCAATGATATTCATCATATCAGGTTAATTAAAGGTTGCGATATATGGAGGGAGGGAGGGTATCCAAATCGTGGAACATACATACATACGGAGAGATATTTCATCTGTATAATGTACACATACCATCAATAATAAATGCGGAGAAGTTACAATATCACTTTTCCATCTCTTATCTCATTTTCACTTGTTTTATTTTTGAAGACTTATTTGTTATTTTAGACCAGATAAAGACACACATCTGTAATTTTAAGTAAATTATTTAAGGGA